>CAJVPQ010003698.1:0-10595 GCA_910591825.1 Funneliformis caledonium
ATAAAAAAAAAAATTTTGAATTTACTTACTTGTAGCTGGAGTTAGAGGCGGTCGGATACTTATGACCGCTACTGTATCATTTTTCGTAATATGAGCATTTTTTTAATTCAATCTTATATAGGAATTTATGTCATTACAAATTTGTTCATTTGCTGTTAATAAACTCATAGTTGTGATAGTTATAAGAGCTTTTTCTCAGCGATCACAAATTGGGTATCATTGTATATCCGTTTTTTAATATTTGGTATGTGTTAGTTCTAAGTATTGGTGCAGTGATCACATGAGATGTTATTTCACGCTTATCACGATGATGCAATATTTTGGGCTAGTGATTTATAATAGCATGTGGGTGATATGACATTATTAATGATAAAAAATTCACGTGACATGCTGACCACTGGTCAGGAACTTTTGCCAAGAAAAAAAAAACCTTGAAGCATAGAAGGTAATCTAACAGAAAATTAGCAAAATATTTTTTTGAATTTAAGGCAAAGGAATAATAAAAAGCTGTTTTTCCTGTGAACTTGAGGATCGTTATTATGCCCTGGTGACATGGACTCATAACTAAAAAAAATAAATACTGCGTCAAGTAAGGCTGAGTTATGACAATTATGACATTTCTTTTTTAGTTATATAGAATCTGATTGGTTGATCCTCGTGATTTGAGTTGCGGGAAGGTTGTAAGGAAGTGTCAGGAACTGACTGGGAGCTAGGGTGATACAAATTTTTATGTTATACTGCAACGCCTCTGGCTAATCCCTGTTAATCATGAGAGATCTACAAATCGAAAGTGACGGGAGAGCACTGGAGACTAATGAGGTGTTGGAAAGGAGCCTGGTGTACCGTAATACAATAATAATCATGTTGTGTATATTGTCTCAGATCTAATTTAACTGAATTAAAAAAATCAGTTATAAATCTGTTTCCACCTTGAAGTTAATCGAATAAAAAAATGAATCTGATATTTTATCACTCCTTTGATGCTAAGCATCTGCAGGAGGAAATAAACTCATAAATAAATGCTATTTAGATAGATATAGAAATATTTTGGATGACAAATGCCTCTCCCACAGTTCGATAGAACAAGAGGTAGAAATATTCGCTAAAAACGCTATATATCACTAAAATTACTATAAATCTCTTAATCGCTAAAATCGATATAAACTGATTATTTGATATATAATTCTAAATTATGGATTTAGATAGTAGAACCTACTCTAAGCTAATTAGTGCATACAATACTTATGGAGGCTTTGAAGTATATATAAGAATAGTTGATGCGATAGGCCCTTTAATAGTAAGACGTAATCACGAAACACCAGAAATGTGATACTCCTGTATCTGTGATCCATTTAGGAAAATACTAAAAGAGAACTATTTCAGGGAATTCTTTCTAAGAATAGATATATTACAATGTATAGAACATTATATGAAAGTGATAGGTATTATGGTCTTCCAACAAATTATATATATTGTAGTGTATGCGACTTCTTAATTTTCATATCTGAAAATGATCATATGGATGATTTCTATCGAGATAAGCACTTAAAGAGTTGTATTAATGAAGATACTATTTCAAAGGAACATGCAAGAAGAAAAGACATTCTCCAATCTATTAATAAAAGAGAATTTAAGATCTGGCAATACAAACAAACTATATTAAAAGAAGAGGTGAAAATGAAGCATCTTCAATTAGAGTTTTTCTCTTAATTTACCCCACTCAGAAAAGGATAAATTAGCATCAGTATCATATGATTATAATACTCGTTCAATTAGCTATGAAGCTTATCTTTCGGCTAAGGCAACTATGGCAGAAAATATGATACCAAGTATTCCAGAACCAGCTTATATTTCACTAACTACTTATCAGCCATCGAATTGCAAAAGTGATATGAGCGAAATATTTATCTCGTCTCTATATACAAAACAAAATAACTTACTAGGTTCCTTATCCTGAATGCCTTTGGCTAGGACCTTACTATCTATTAATCATCTTAATCAGCCTACATTAAGATTGAAAGATAGGACAAAAATCACGTTCGTTTAACATTTTTTATTTTTGCACTATATAATTGCATGTATGATCACTTGTGAAATGTACCACCATTACGAGATAAAAACCTGATTTACCTATTCTAGATTAGATTCTCAGCAATATACTGTATAACTATTTTAATAAAGTATTTTTCAAAGAAGATTCTGAATATTGTATTAATAAAATAATATATTGTTCAATTATACAAAGCGCCTCAAGGCCAATGCATGAAGGCATGTGTGAGATAAATAAAACGTATTTCTGATTCTCGTTAAAGTATATATGATGTAATATGTAATAGTCTGCAAATTATCTGTGAAACTATACTTATGCGACAAAATAATTTTACACATAAACTGCTTTCCAAAATATTTTGAATTTTTTCCTTACAACATTTAGCGAAATAAGATTTAGCAGAATAATATTTACTGATATGAATATTTGCTCCAAAGGAATAGGTTCTCTGATATTACTAGATTCTGAAGAAAATATATTTATATAACATTGCTTGGGTCTTAATATTAACTATTGAGTAGTCAGGTATGCGAAAAAAGTCTGTATATGAATTATTCTAACGCTTTTTATAAATATTAAGATCTTCAATGCATATTCTGCATATTTTTACTAACGAACATAGAATTTTAGCGTAAATTGCCTTACATATTTCTCCTATCTCTTCCCAACATGAATGTGAGTGTAAATGTGAGAAAATAGTAGCATTTAAAAGGGTGTATAGGTAATTTTTAGCTTTTTGTCATTTATTTTGCTGTTGGCATTATCTCAGTATATTAATATTATTTTATATTCTAAACCAACTACATAAATATATCTACCGTAATGTATAATAAGATTTATAAATTTTTGATGACTGCTGAGGAATGTCAAATAAACGTTATGTCTATTATTTATTTTGGAATGAAAGAAAACCGCTAGGTTTTTCAAATAGAGTTAAAATCAATTGTAAAATGAGCTGTGGGTTCTGTTAGCAATGCATTTATAAAAGGTTCTTCTCATCAATTAAAAATTTTCTGAATTCTACCACAGGTTAATTAAGATTTATGCAAATATTTTAGCTTTTTATTATTATATGATGATACTGTGTGATCGTTTACTAAAATAAACCTGAATAAACAAGTTATTTTTTGGTTTGTTGCTTATGTTCGACCTATCCATTTAGCTCGCTTGCTAGTAAATACTTACACGTAATAGAGGGTATATATGCTATAATCTATTATGCAGTTTTGTAGTTCACCCTACTAACCTATTATGTGAAAAGATTATTGCCATGTCGAGGGTGTGTTAAGATATGAGTTATTATGTTGCTTTGTTAATATCACACGAAGTTTTGTCTGCGTGATTGTCACACAAAGATGATAACTTTGCATATGCACTGATGATTGTGTTATTTTTATGATGAGAACTACTTTTTATTTCTGAAATCTAACGCAATACTTTTTTTTAGTTTGACATTGGATTTGAAGATATTTGTACTTTATACGATATGGGAGCAATTAAAACAGATATGGAAATTCCTTTTAGTTCAGAACAGATTGATGATAATATAAATGATCTGAAAGAAAAGCTTAAAAAAGACACTTCGCCTCTATATCAACAATTATATTCTAAAGTAAATGCTATATCTATTCAAAGCTTAACCTGGAAGGATCCTTTGGCCAGCTGAGTTATTAGCGATCAATCAGAAGTTGTCAAGCAGTTATCATCAAATCTAAAAAAGACATTTAAGGTAGGTAACTTGTTGAAGGTTCTTTGAGAGTAAATATAACATATTTTTTATATTAGAAACCTGCTCGGCAAATGGCGCCTGCTTTTATGATGATAGTTAAAGAGATGTATGAAAATTTTGTAACAAGTTTTATCGATCATGACATTCAGAATACAATACCAGATAAACTAATTCACGATAGGTCCTGGAAAGAATCGGAAGAAAAAATCGCAGATATTATAAAAGAAGTCTTAATTCTTTTGGAAGATATTTGGATTAACCTAGCTTTTAATTCTAAACTCGTGAAATCGCTAAATGAAGGAACCTATCAATCAACAATTATTCTATTGTCTATTCGAGCAATATTAAAAAATCTTCCTTTTAGACTATCCTCATTTATCAGTACTTCAGAATGACAGAGTATTGCTAGTGCAGATAGGAAAGGTGAAGGCAGGTGGGAAGACGATCAGATATTATGTATGTAGTAAAATATTTAGATGTTTTCTTTGAGCTTATGTATGTCGAATATTTGCAATTATACTGTAGTCAACAGAAAAAGATAGATGATGAGATAAAGCTATAAAGAGAAAGTAATGATGGAATGTTCTGGGTTTGCAAAGTCCTTAAACCAGAGAAAGATCAATTTGAAATAGTTGGAGTGCAAGTAGCTGAAAATATGTTGCATCTGAATATACTTATTAGAGATAAAGCAAACATTCATAGATATTTTCATTTACAATCAGCTGAAATTCTTATGCGATTGTCAGATGTGAGCGTTATAACTAAATTTGTGAAAACCCTTTTACTTTTATGAAATATATTAATTACAAATTTGTTCCTACTATATCACGCATCTATTTCTATATCAGAAAGACAAAAAGAAGATAATACTACAGTTTCTACTCTAATGCGAGACGATTAGAGTTTCTTTTTTTTCTATAATATATCATGTATTTTTATTTTTTCTATTAATAAAGTGACCCTGTTGGTCGATTTCGCAAATATACATTCATATTTTTTTTTGTGTGGAATATGTGCTAGATAATAAAATTTTTTTGGCAAATTTGCGAGACCACGTAGTCTCAAAAAACACATGATTTGTTTCTTTTGAATATAAATCATAAATATTATTAGAAATAGTATTACACAATTTCACGGTAATGACACGATAATGATATGGTATTTTTTTTCAAATCTAATTAGTACAATATATTATTTGATACAGTATTGACGCAGTATTTCTTAAAAATAGTTATGATGCAATTTTTAGACTATCTTAACGTAATCACTTCCACGTGACTTTGGTTAAAATCATTTTACAGTAGTTATCTGCATGATTCTAAGCCACATCTACAATATATAGTCATTCAATATGTAATGACTTGTCTTTTACGTTTCTGCCACTCCTCTTTCTACGTAATTACAATAATGTAGTTAAGAAAAGTATATAATATCATGGTCTCTAGAGACCTGAATCCCAAAAAATAAAAAGCTTTTTACAATGTGAACTGACAAGCAACTTCGAGTCTTGATCGATAACCATAAAGAAAATAACGAAATGTTTCATGAACTAGCTGGGAATGGAAAGAGAATTTTCTGGAAGAAAGTTTCTATAAAGATCAACCTTCATTTTAGAACGTATTATACTGATGCACATTGTAGGGAAAAGTTCAAGAGTCTTAAACGGGATTATAAAGTATGTAGAAATCCTTCTGAAATCTCTGAAGCCTCAGCCATATGCATGCAGCGCCTGATGCCAGACTAATTTATCTTTTCTATTTAGCATATGAAAGCATACATCGATGGTAAAGCTAATGGAAAAAAGACTAAGAACGGTCTCAAGTATTATAAGGAATTCAAAGAACAGTTCTGAAAAATACTAGGTAAAGATTAGTTGATCAGAGGAAGGAATATTTATGAGAAGATATACTAATCCTTAATACTTTATTTCATTATAGTAATTGACTATGATCAGCTTTATGAACAAAATATCGCAAGAAGACATCAAATCCCACCACTGCTACCGCCATATGAAGAAAATAGAGATTCTACCTCACAAGTACCATCACTACACTCGTAATGATAGGAATAATTATATTTAGCTATTAGTATTTTTCGCTGTAGTTATTTTATATTGCTAGAAATCACCCAATACTTGTATAATATGAATACCAATTATAATAAAAATAATATCATCATATTTTTAGAGGAAAATTAACTGAGAGGCGCTTTGCATGAATTAGCTAGAATACTTTTTTCCTTGTACTTCTATGGATCCTGGTCAAGATCACGCGCTGAGGATCAATATAAATCAAAGGTTCTCCCATTCCAATTTTTTATAATTACGAAAAAAGTAAGTATTTATGAAGTAAAATTCTACTCATTAGTTTTTTCCTTGCGATTAACAAAATATGTTTCTTGAATAAATATCCTACTTTTCAAAATACTATGGAGTATTACGAACTATGCAAATTAGATGAAACTATACCTTTGAAAAAACAGAATTTATTTGCTCCTAAACTTCCATTTAGACTAGGAGTTGCAGGCACTTCTGAGTCTAGAAAGACGCGCATGATAGTATATCTACTTTTAGGAAGTAAATATCCAAAAATCTATTCATAGATGTCTGGTGAAAAGCATGGTCATAAAATACCAAAAGGCGGGAGCAAAAATTTTGGTGAAAGGTATATTCTGTGTGATGATCTAATTGTTGTTGTGTAACACCAAGATGAAGAATTATGGGAAGCAGTACAATGTTTTTATGAATTTATAACCATGGATAAACAAGCTCCATGGTATGAAAATGTGAGATTCAAGCTGATTGCGCCTGAAGAATTACCTGATATTACATCTTTTAAAAGAACTGGCTGATCTACTGTTATAGTCTTTAATGATCTTGCCGGAGAACCTTTGACAACTTAGCTAAAAATTGTTCCTTTTTTTAGATCAGGCAGACATGAAGGAATTAGCTCAATTTATATAGCCTAACGTTTTTATGAAATCCATCAAAATATACGCAGAAATTTTAAATACATTTTATTGCATCGTGGATGTGAAACATTAGATAATATAAAACGAATTCTTAAAGATATGTATGATGATTATGAGTCTCTAGCAAAAAAAATCTATGAGGTAATAAAAAAGCACTTTGTGGTTATTGATATCCAAAGACCATCTGATGACCCCTTATCAATTAGATTTAAATAGAATAAACCTTTAAAATATAGCTGAATTCAGGAATGATTCGTGCTTTGTGGCTTCATCCATATCTATAAGGTAAAGTTTCATAGGAGGTAGTCCTGTCTTTTGGTTCTTCTGCGTATCAGATTGGGAATTCATAACTCTGATTTTTATTTAAGGGTATTTTATAATTTAGGATTTTTTTCATAGGCAGAATATTGGTTACTTTTTTTTCGTGAATTTCACCATTTCCTAACCATGAACCATATGATTGCAATCAGTAGTAAAACGGATATGGAATATGTTACCATTAGCGTCAATAGAGAACTTATAACAACAGAAACAGTCGCTGATACTAGAGGCATTTCTTGGGATAATGGTACTACTTCTGCACCACCTGATTCCAAAGGAATCCCTCCCTTGAAATTATTTGAGATGAAGTATTTTTCTTTAACGCTAACTGATCTCTAAGGGGCTTATTTTCTTCCATCATTTTTAATCGTTTTGAAGACCGAATATTCAGCTTCCATTTGTATATGTTATCTGATGACTCTATCCCTTTTTCCATATATTCTATTTTAAATTTTTTTGAACTAAGATCCTTATTCGCTCGTTCTAATGCAAGCCTGAGAGAATCGATCTCTTTAGGATCAGATAAGTTTATTTGGACTGGCTCTTCTACCACTCCTCTCATTGCATCTAAATCATGGAACTCTTGTTCTAGTTCCAAGTCATCCAACTTACCTTTCAATTCTAGTACTTTAGCTTCAAGAGAGAGAATCTTGACCTTATCAGCGGACGAAGCTTTCTGGGTCAAAGTTAGCTCTCTTTTTAGTGTTTTAATAGAAGATTTGAGTGATTTGATTTCAGCAGTATATTTGGCTTCAAGCTCACGTTGACTCTCAGAATGAGACTTCCATTCAGAAATAAGTTGGGATCTAACTTTAGCGCTAAATGCATTTAACTGGCTAATCTTATTTCTAATATCCTCCTCTCGCTCTGAATACTCCAAATTTTCAGCCTGTAACTTTTCATTAAAGTCGATAATTTCAGAGTTAAAATCAATAGTAGTTCTATTTTTTTTCGAGCTCTTGCTCATATGTACTACCTAGCTAATGTCTTCTAGCTTTTATATTCTTCAATGTATACACATTGGACATAATCTTGATATGGTTATATGGCAGAAAAAAAAATGCATATAACTAAATTTCATTTATAAGACATCTTTTATTTTTTCTTTGTCAAAATAAAAAATCAAATATCCTTTATTGAAAAACATAAGTTTTCATCATTTTTTATCAGGTTTCATTGTTTTTTATCATTCTAAAACTATAAATATTGTTTTTTATCATTCTAAAACCATAAATATTGTTTTTTATTGTTCAAAAAAGATAAATATTGTTTTTTATTGTTCTAAAATATTGTTAGAAAATACTGGAGGAATTATGCCTAGCCAATTTTTAAAACTTATTATTGACAAGGTGCTAGTATTTTAATTTTTGAGTAGATCGAGAAAATTAGATGCCTTAAAAATAAAGTTCTTGCGTATATGATAATAAGGAACTACCATATCAATAAAGATTGCATCTCTGATATATGGGATGATTATGAATGTCTGCAATAGAGTAGAGAATATACATTAGCTATAGATGAGGGACGAAACCCCTTAATAATAGTCAAAACTTAGATGAAACTATATTAAAATCATAATAAGAGATACGACGAAACCCATTCGATACGACAAAAGCCAAAACTGTCAAAACTATATTAAAAACATAGAAAAGGGTATGACGAAATTATTTTGAGAAGGTTTCAGTAGGCATCTATAGTATTAGCAGATATGGGGCCTTTGCAATAGAAAGAGAGGAAACTCAAAAAAAAATAAAAAATGAGTTAATAATAAATCTGAACAAATTATAGTATTTGAAACATTTTTGGCTTTATAAACTAAAATTTTAATTTTTTTGAGTTTCCTCCCTTTCTATTGCAAAGGTCCCATATGTTATCAGAGCCATCTAACCATGATGATACAGTTCCCTTTAAGAATGATCCTTTAGGTCCTTCAAATATTTCCTCAGAGAATCACAGTAAATGTGATATTGTTTCTGATAGCAAGAACAAAAGTCTGGAGGAAAGAAGTCGAAGTTCACGTTAGCTTTGCCAGCACTATCTATTGAGACTCAACCAATTTCAGCTTCAAAGAAGGATACAAATAATGTAAATTTGGATGCATTGTATAAGAAGATGGTTGAAAAAAGCACAAAAATTGTAGATGAAAAAAAGAAGTGTTATCCTGAAAATAACAAAAATGATGTGATCTCTTTCTCTGATAATCTGTCTGATACATCCTGAGAAGCTAGGGTGGAATCTCTTCTTAAAAATCTAGTTAATCGTGATGAAAAACTTAAGGATTTAACAGCTAATACTACCATTATATAAAGATTTACATGTATCAGCAAGAAATTTACCAGTACTTAAGGCCAAATAGAACATTTTTTCAGTTTTCAAGAGACGCTTTTCAAGCTCTTTGCACTTTTTTTTAAGTCCTCCTCACTAATCAGATTAGAAGAATTAGCTAAAACCTGAGAGCCAAAAGGTGCTTCGCATGATAATTCCTGATCTTCTTTTGGCAGATCCTTGACTACCGGAGCCTTGCTAAAGGTTGGGATAATATATGCCTTTCTATGTAACTTTATGTGAAACAGGTTTTTATTTGGCTTGGGAACGTCTTGAACCTTTTGAATATTTGACATACCAAAAAATAGCATTAATTCTGTTTCACCATTATCAATACGAACAAAATTTCCAATAACTGTGACTGTCTTACCTTCTTTATCCTTTAAGATAACTGACACGTCTGTAAACCATCCTAATGAATCAGTGATATACTTGGAATTTCCCTTTATGGTAAAATTAGATGATTTATCAGCTTTCCATCCAAGCGCCTTGATTGCTAGGTCATTTAAACCACCTAATTCAAAGCTGATATCTAAAAAAGATTCAGAAATAGTTAAGTCATTTATATTAGCATTCAGATATTGTAAAGATGACAACCACTCGTCTGATTCTTTCGATTCCTCCTCCTGAGCCTTTTGAGATAAGCACATTTTTCGTATCAGTGGTGAAAACTTAGACAATAGCTGATTGTACGTTTTAAGTTAGCTAAATTCTAGAGGTAAGATTGCATAAGTATTACCAGCCAACTTATGCGAAGCGCCTCTCAGCTTATTTACCTGTTTTTTTTTACTGGTAGATCATGTCTAGTCCACATATTATTGTTCTCATTATAACCATTTCCATAATTTTCCTCACCATCTGAATCAGGAGGAACTATTGATTTAAGAGGCGTAAAATATGACTAAGTAAAATTAGATTGAGCTATTGGTCTTTTTGGACAACTTTCTTTGCTATGGTCTGTTTCTTTACAAATTTTACATTTTTGTATGTAAGCTTTTTTCTGAAATAGATTAGCTAACTGATTTACATTATTCTGAGTTTCTTCAAGTCCTTCTTCCATCCTATCAATTCTAGTAGAATTATTATTTTGCTGTGGACAAGGTCTTTGAAAAGATTTTACAGGATAATCTAAGTCTAAATCTTCCTTATTAAGTAGACCTACTTCTTTTAAGTATTCAGCTACATAATAATTCTTGAGAC
>CAJVPQ010003699.1:0-10595 GCA_910591825.1 Funneliformis caledonium
TAAGTTATTGTAATTCTTTATATTGTATTTAAACTATTTAAACTAACTAATTTATTTAAAAAAAATCTAATATTAATAAAATTAGGGAATAAGTTATTGTAATTCTTTATA
The DNA here is from genome assembly GCA_910591825.1 of Funneliformis caledonium. NCBI lineage: Eukaryota > Fungi > Glomeromycota > Glomeromycetes > Glomerales > Glomeraceae > Funneliformis > Funneliformis caledonium. The sequence continues at coordinate 112 of CAJVPQ010003699.1, forward strand.
TTGTATTTAAACTATTTAAACTAACTAATTTATTTAAAAAAAAAATATTTTAAATGGTTAACAACATTTTAGTCAGTAAGTTATTTTTATTAGTTATCTATATTTAATTATAATTTATATAACATTAATCTAACTAAATTTTATTTAAAATATAGAATGTAAGTTATGTTTTGCTTTTTAATTCAATTAACTATAATTTTTACTATAATTTATATATATTGTTAATATTGCAGAAAGTAAGTTACATATTATAAGTTTTGAAGAATTTGATTGAATCAAGTTAATTTTATAACTCAAATCAATTAGATCGTAGGTTATTTTTTATTAATATCAGTATTTACTGTAATTAAAACTCAATTAAAATATTTATTTATAATAATTTGATGGTAAGTTAATTTATTAATGTTAAATTATTAGTATTTTACTGTAATTTAACTTTTTATTTAAAATATTCAATAATTCAATAATGTAATAGATGGTAAATTATTTTTTATTGATTATCAGTATTTAATTATACTTTTACTGTAATCTAAATTTTTTATTTTAAAAAATCTTATAATAGATAGTTATTTTTATTAATTATTAGTATTTAATTATAATTTAAACTATACTAAATAATTGATTAAAAAAATATATAATAATTAATAATACAATAGTTGGTAAGTTATTTTATTAATTATCGATATATTTTACTGTAAATTTATACTTAATTAATTTATTATTTAAAAAAAAAAATATTTCATAAATAAAAATATAGATTGTAAGTCATTTTACTGATTAACAGTATTTATTTATACTGTTAGCGAAAGAAAATACAGCTCCAAATATCACATAGGATTTGTCAATTAATGATGATCTCCCTTTGGATAATCTTACTACGCCAAACAGTGATCAACAATAATTTCTATTTCGCTTGTTTTTACTGTATTTTCTGTACAGCCTGTCTATTCTGTTTACTCTATTTCACCTATAATCTCTTTAATGTCTGTAATTTATTTTATTTCTTTTTATTATATTTAGAGTTTATATTATTTTATTATTTTATTACATTTAAGTATATTTTTATTGAAACATATATCTATATTTAGTTAATTTATAGCATAGCAAATAGTTAACTGTAATAAATACATTTTTGTATAAATAGAATAGCTTTTTGCTTAAGTTGTAAATTAACTCAGTTGTAAGTTTACAAACTCATTTGTAAGATTCATATAAGTTTCAAGTTATAAATAAAGGAATCAATTTAAATCTATACAAATTTACTTTTCCCTTCAACATTGTCTTTCATCTAAGATTATTATGATACCTTACACTAACTTGCTATTAAGTTCGTCATTACAAGTTCAAATAATTATATCTTAAATTCTAAGACGTAATAAATTGCTAAGTTAATTCAAGTATAACGAATACTTGTAAAACTTAGAGAAAGTCCTAAAGTCAGAAACTCCAATGTGTAGAATAAACTGCTGCAGTCTCTTAATTTAGACATTAAGATAACTGAAAATGAACTCAGTGATAATACTTTATTATAATAAAAATTCTTTATTGAAATATTTTTAATAAATAATATAATAGTTGGTAAATTATTATTAATATAAATTTATAATTTTTACTGTAATTTAATTTTATTTAAATTTTTTATTAAAAATATTATAAAGAGGGTAAGTTAGTTTATTGATTATTAATGTATTTTTTTTCTATTTTAAAATTAATTAAATATTTGATAAATAGTTTATAAGTTATTTTTACTGATTATCAATATTTAATGATACTATTTATTGTAATTTAAACTTAATCAAATTTTTTATTTAAAAAATAAATTTTATTAGGGAGTAAGTTAATTTTATTGATTATTATATTTAATGCATTTTACTTTATTTAAATTCAAATAAAAATTTTTATTTAAAAACATAATTAATAATTAATAATATAATAGTTTATAAGTTATTTTTATTATTTAATTATACTTTTACTATAATTTACACTTAAATAAATTATTATTTAAAAATTAATAATTAATAATATATAATAGATCATAAGTTATTTTATGATTATCAGTATTTAATTATACTTTTTATTCTCAATTAAATTATTTATTTAAAAAAATATTATTAAAGAAGGTAAGTTATTTTTATTGATTATTCAATATTTATTTATATTTGTTACTATAATTCAAAGTCAACTAAACTTTTTATTTAAATTCAATAAATTATAAGTTATTTTTATTAATTATCAGTATTTAAATATATTGTTACTATAATTTAAAATCAAAAAACTAAATTTTTATTTAAATAAAAAAATTTTATTAGGTTATAAGTTATTTTTATTGATTATTAGTATCTAATTATACTTATTACTGTAATTTTAAGTCAACTATATTTTTTATTAAAAATATAATTAATAATATGATAAATGGTAAATTATTTTTATTGATTATCAGTATTGAATTATACTTATTACTGTAATTTAAAATCAACCAAAATTATTATTTAAAAATAAATATTTTATTAGCAAGTAAGTTATTTTTATAGATTATTAGTATTTAATTATACTTTTATTTTAATTTAAACTCAATAATTTTTTTATTTTAAAAGATCTTACTAAAGAAAGTAAGTTATTTTTATTGATTATCAGTAATTAATTATATTTTTTACTGTAATTTAACTCAACTAAATATTTTATTAAAAAATTATTTAATAATTAATAATACTATAGCTTTTAAATTTTTTTTATTAATTACAGTATTGAATTATATCTTTTACTATAATTTTAATTTAACTAAAATAATTATTTAAAAAATAATTAATGATTAATAAGATATAATAGATTGTAATTTATTTTTATTGATTATTAGTATTTAATTTTATTTTTAAACTTAACTAAATATTTTATTTAAAAAAATATTTAATAATTAATAATACTATAACTTGTAAGTTATTTTATTGATTATTAATATTAAATTATAATTTTTACAATAATTTAAATTAAAGTTATTAATAATATATAATAGTTCATAAGTTATTTTTATTGAGTATTAGTATTTAATTATACTTTTATAGTAATTTATATTCATTATATTTTTATTTTAAAAAAAATATTTTACTATTAGAAGTAAGTTTTTTTATTGATTATTAGTATTAATTATACTTTTATTGTAATTCAAATTTAATCAAATTTTTTATTTAAAAAATAAAATATTACTAAAGAAAGTAAATTATTTTATTGATTACTATAATATAAATTTATTTAAATTTTTATTTAAAATATATATTTTATTATTAGAAAATAAGTTATTTTTATTAATAATTAGTATTTTATATTATTATAATTTTAATTAAACAAAATTTTTTATTTAAAAAAAATTTAATAATAATAAAATAATAGATTATAAGTCATTTTAATTAATATCAGTATTTATTATACTTTTTACTATGATTATAAAATTAAATAAACTTTTATTAAAAATAAAATATTTAATAATTTAGTATGTAAATTATTTTTATTGATTTACTTATACTTATTACTATAATTAAAACTTAATTAAATTGTTAAATAATAATAATATAATAGATTATAAGTTATTTTTATTAATTATTAGTATATATTTATATTTAGTTATAATTAATATCTAATTAAATTTTATTTAAAAAATAATATTACAATAGTTGATAAGTTTTTATTGATATATTTAAACATTTATTATAATTAATTTTTACTAAATTTTTAAAAATATATTATTAAAGAAAGTATGTTATTTATTATTTTTTTTTTGTTATAATTTAAATTTAACTAAAGATTTATTTTTAAATAAAACTAAAATTAATAATTTATATAGTAAATAATTTAATTAATTATTAGTATTTTATTATTCTTTAATTATAATTTATATTTATCTAAATATTTATTTAAAAAAATATATAATAAATAATAATATAATAGATAGTAAATTATTTTTATTTAATTATATTTATCATAATTTAATTTTAATTATTTATTAAAAAAAAATAAATCTTTATTAGAAGGTATATTAATTTTTTGATTATTAATAATAGATTATACTTTTTTTAATAATTTATGTTTAATTAACTTTTAATTTAAATAATATTAATAATTAATAATATATGGTAAGTCATTTTTATTAATTATTAGTATATATATGTTATTCTATTGCAAATTAAACTCTTATTTAAAAAAATATATTTAATAATTAATAATATAATAGATACTAAGTTATTTTTTAGTATTTAATTTACTTTTCTTATAATTTAAATTTATTTATATTTTATTTTTAAAAAAAATTATGATTTAAAATATAAAATTATTTTATTAGTTATCAGTATATTTTATATTTTTACTGTAATTTAATTTAACTAAAATTTTTATTAAATTTAGGAATAAGTTATTTTATATTTATTTATTTGTAAATTTGAAGTATATTTAAATATATAATAAATTTATAAATATATTAATATTATTAAATTAAGTAGGTATTATATTTTATTTTAAGTTATAATTAATATTATATTATTAATAATATAAAATTATTATTTAGAATATTTTTAAATTGTTATAAATTACAAATTGGATTTAAATTATGTAATTCTAAATTCTTTCAACAAAATTTTTCTACATTACCCTACAATAAATTACCAGATTTTATAAATTTTACTTAGTAATATATAGTAAAATTGAAGATCTTCAGATTGCATAAAAGTTTACAAATTTTCAATAAAAGTTATCTGATTTTTTTATTTGAAAGCTGATCAATTATAATTTTTAGATATTAAAATGAAAAAAGAAATTTTTTAAAATATGAAAAAATTTTCTTATATTGAAGTATAAGTAATAATTTATTTATATGTTTTTTACATATTTATATATAAAATTATATTATCTTTTACTTTATAAATAAGTATTTTTTTGGTATTTTATAAATAGAATATTTTTGAATTATATTTTTAAAATTATAATTGATTAGTTATTAAATAAAAAAATTTAAAATGAATTTTATTACAAATTCATAAACTTTTATGTAATCTAAAAATCTTCAATTTTATTATTTATTACTAAGTAAAATTTATAAAATCTAGTAATTTATTGTAGAGTAGTGTAATTGGACTAGTAAAAATAAATTTATTGATAAAATTATTCAAGAAACCCAATTAAATGCTTTAAATAAAAAGCAAATATTAGAATAGATTCCTTATAACAAATTGGAACATATTAAATATCTTGATAAAGAAGGATTTAGCATAATATATAAAGCAATTTGAATAGATAGAATTATTATATATTATTTATATAAAAAGAAAAATTAGTTTAGATATATTAATTCTAGCATAATTCTTTAAAACTTTAATAAATCATCAAATTTAAATGAAAATTTTTTAAATGAGATATTTAATAAATATTTATTTTAATTTTTAATTATTTTAATAATCATTATATTAATTTTTATTATTTTTAATATAAATATCATTATAAATATTATTGTAAATTAAAGAAATATTCAGAAAAAATCTTAGTCAATTATATGGATTTACTCAAGATCCTAATACTTTAAATTATATGGTAATTATGAAATATGTAGAAAATAATGATTTAGGAAACTATTTATTAAATATAGTTATAAATAGATGAATAAGTAAATTATTAATATTATATAAATAAGTGGACTTAAGGATAGGGTCTTTTGAATATAACTAATGATTGACTCAGTGATTGACATGTGTAACATTATAAAAATAGAAACAAAATTGATATCACAGATCATAATTTTATTAGCCAATCATATAAATGATCAATTATATAAATGATTATAATATAAATCAATTTCATTATTTCAAAAATAATTGTCAAATCTTTGATGAAATAATATTCTCCGCATTTTCACAAATTCCTACAATTTTACAACTATGAGTTAATACTGATGATTCAGGACGGACTCTTTGAAGGTCAATAACTTGATTAATAATTTTTTTATCAATTAAAGAATCTAACAAATAAAGACATATTATTTTTGGACGTAATCTTATTTGAAAGCAATTTAAGGGTATTCTGATACTTGCATAAAGTTTTTTCTAGTTACATTACTATTTTTGTTTTCATAAAACACATCCACTACATTATCACGAGTTACATAATGTATGTTGTTATTTTGAATTGTTGCATGTTGTAATAGTGCATTTACGATTCTAATGAGCCGTAATGCTTCTGTTGATACAACACAAATATCTGGATTATCCCGTTTCCGTTCTTTACAATTATCACAATTATGGCATTCTGAAATTATAGAATCATCTGATCAGAGAAATAAATAATACGCAAGTTGTTGATGACATTCATATACTGCATCTGCAAATAATACCATTTCCATAACTTTTTCTTTTTTTTTATCCATTATAATATTTAGGTCAGATGAATGTTGTAAATTTGTAAAATTGGAAAGACTTATAGAATAAATTAATAAGTATTACATATTTTGCAATAATGTAACATTACAATATAATATTTACCTTTCCTGTCCCTTACTCAAGATTGTTAATAGTGTACAGATATCACTTTGTGAATAAAATAGTATTGTCCTAGATTGTTGTCTCAATCTTTCAGCTTGATCAATTTCTTGTACATATCGATCATAAGACATTGGCAGAGTTGTGTGGATTATTAAAGTAACATTGTCTATATTTATACCCATACCAAAAGCTGAAGTTGCTGACATTATTTTAATGATTTGATTCTTCCAATTTGCAGATATAACATATTGCTCTTTACTTGTAAGTTTTCCATGATACATTCCTACAATATCTGGATTAAACTTTTTCTGAAGTTCATTCATCATATTATTATATTCTGTAACTATAGCTCCATAAATAATTACACATCCTTCAAAGTTATCTAGTAAATCGAATACAGCCTGATAAAGTTTTTTTTTTGGATTGGTTTGGATCTAACTTCTAATGTAATTTCTAAACGATGAATAATTGAGGTTCTAATAACTTTCATATTAGTTCTTTCTAGAATCGATTATATAATTTCTACATCAGCAGGAGAACAAGTTGCAGTTAAAGCCAGAATAGGAACCATTGGAAAGTTATGTTTTAAAATTCCTAATTTTTTCTATGCATCTCTATTATTAAAATTAATGAGTTTCAGAAGCAAAAGATGACACAGCTCAAATTTTTACAATCTGTATGATCATATACTAGAAAGATGATCTGACTCCTTTAGAGCAGATATGCTTAGTAGATGTAAAAATAAAATTAAAACTATGCTGAATTATGATCATATGCAGAAATCAGACTAATTTATTAAAAACTTTTGCTTTAAGTTAGAAATCTTTCACCTCAGATATTCAGCTTAAATTTAATGATTCAGTTTATAATTAGCTTTTATTGTGAAAAAGGCTATCAAATTAAAAGTTCTTAAATGGATCATTCAGCAAATATTAGCAAAACTGCATAAGAAAACTAATGCTAATTCTATTCTCACTTGGAATTATTTTGAAGGGATAGGAAAACTATCTAGTAATAATTACTTTCAGAAAAATTCACAATAGGTAAAAAAGTTTACTAAATAAGGATTATAAAAAACAGGAGGCTAAAAATCTATTAAGATCAAGATCTATCCTAGTTTAAGTATTGAATCCTACTTTCTTAAACTCCCTAGGTATTTATCAATTAATATTTACGCAAATTTTTACAACTCCACCCTGCTCTGAAAAAAATTCACTTAAATACTTTTTAAAAAAATGTGATCTCAATAGCAAAGCTGATATGTATATAAGCAAATTATAGAAATATTATTCAGAAGCCAAGAATGAGACTTCTGATTCTTCTATCAAAAATTATATAAAATAAATTATTGTGTTATAAATACTTTACGTTATCAGAAGCTTGTAATCAAATGTAATATCATAAATAATTATAAAGAAATCATTTCAATAGCATATATAATTTTATTTAATATATATAATATGTTATAGAAACAAAAGTATGCAATCTCTTAGGTGCTGAAGTGAGAGTCTAGGATATTCTATTCAGCATAAAAATTTCTGACCAGAAAGCATTTAGGAAATTTTCAGGAGCATATGTTTTCTTACTAAAAAAAGATCTTGAAAATAAGCATTCTATTATGAGTTAAACTTTGTTTCCTTATATTCTAGCATAATTATAACCTATAATCTTTCACCTGAAAAGATAGTTCAGAAGCTGATAAACTAAATAGAAAAAATAAAGTGTTCTTTAATATTAAGTTTAAATACAACAGTAATCCTATACGAGTCTAAATTGTATAGCATAGAAATAAATCTGAGCAAAAAGGTCTATTTCCAAAAATATTGAAAATTTTACTTAATATATGAAATGAAATAAAGGCATAGCTAAAATCTCTCAGAAAGAAAAAAAACTAAATGGAAAAGGTTAAAAGTAAAATAGATTTAGCTGATATTAGCAAATTTATATTAATAGTAAGCGTAATAAAAAATATTTTATTCTTGATAAAGAATATGAAGAAGCATACTAAAATAGCTAAAATTTTAGATCCTTTTATTGATTTATTATATGATAATTTTATAAAATAATACGGTTCTATCTGCTTTACCTATGAATCTTTAAATTCAAAGCAAAAAGTCATTAAATTATATATAAATTCATTCTATAGTGTAATAGGTAAAAGTAACTCTTCATTTTACAAACTTGAACTTGCTGAAGGTGTTACTTTAGCAGGGCAAAAAAATATCAAACGTGTAGCAGAATACGTAAAAAAGAAAGTTTGAGATAAAATATAGTAATACTAATTTCCTATATCTCATTAATTCAGATTCTTATTATGAGAAATGCGATTTAACTTATAACAATGAGAAAAGCATAATATCAAAACTAGAATACTAAACTGAGATGATCAAAATTACTATAAGAATAATAGAAAAATTATACAATGAAGTAAATAGCTTTCTTAAGTTAAAAATCAGATCAGATTATCTTAAAATGGCTTATAAAGAAGTATTATTTCTAGTAGTATTTACTGAAAAGAAAATTATTTAGTATTGATCACGTAAAAGTCTCTAACTTTGAACTGAAAAAGTTTTTATGATGCCAGAAGTCTATACTCAACAATTATGTAACTTTGTTTCAAAATTTCCATTGCTCACGTGATATAATATCGGCCAATAAAAACCCAAGAAATTTATACCACGCATACGCGTTTATATTTTATAAATTGATCATTGCAAAAAAAACACGACACTGCTTAAAATCGTATCATAAAAGCAGCTAAATGATGTTTATTACATTCATTTATTATTTATTTATTACTATGTTTAACTAATCCATTATTCTTTCAATATTTTCGGGTAAGCGACGATGGGATTTATATTTATTAACAGCTCACTCAGTGGTCCTATCCTCTAATCCTTTATTATATGCGTCTATATACCTCCATGACTTTTGTGCGAACTTATGGATGGTCATTACAGGAATGCTAATAAGAACTTCTGGAACTTGTACTAATAAATCGGCAAAATTATAACTGTATATCCATCTTATTTCTTATTTCACAAAACTTAGTATCGTTCTATGAAGTTGCACTCACAATAGAACTTTGAATATCGTTCGAATATATGATTTGCTTCAATTATTGCTTCTTCTAATATTGATTTTTATTCACAAAAATCAGGTTGTAACAACATGATTCTTCTTGCACAACAATCAGACCTTTCTAGATTAACATCATCTTGTTTTCCAGAGCATTGCTCACACATTAAACAAATACTCTTATCTGGCCAAAGGTTACGTTCCTTAAGTACTTACTTGATACCCTTTGGCTTCCCTTTAATTTATGATTTTCAGGAAATATCATTGACTGTATACATTTTTGTCTATTTTTATTAATATACCAACTATTACGCATCTTAGGCTGTACTCCTCTGAGGCTTAGATTCATTCTCGTTGCAATAAATGCATCAGCTGCCATTGCATTGTGATTTGTAGATTGGTCAAAGTAAAAAACTCCAATATAACCAGGATGTAATATTTCAAATATTGGAATTGCTTAATATACAAGCTATTTTCTTTAACAAAAAAATTAATTTTATTTTTTTATAATAACTCTAATCTTAGGTTATGTATCTGATTCAGCATATGTTTCAACTTCCAATATCCATCTGTTTGTATAGAACGAAAAACTAAAGCTTCTTTATTTTTAATGTGTAGATTTGCTTGTAATTGTTTATCAGATAATCGTAACAATCTGTGATATGGACAAAGAAAGGCCGAAACTATGATAGAATGACCTTTGTGTTTTGAGCGTAAGATATCCTTATCTTCTCTCATTCAGATTCTCTGTTATCCATCATTTGCATAAAAATGGCATTCGTTATGCGTCACCTGAACTATTTCTTTTCTCCTAGATTAAGCTGAGGTTCTATAATAATATCCATCAAATCACCATCAAAATCTTTCATTAATTTCTGATATTCAAACATC
>CAJVPQ010003700.1:0-10592 GCA_910591825.1 Funneliformis caledonium
TTTAAAAACTTTGTTGAAAATACATTTCTTATTAAAATTGATATTATTAAAAAAATTTACTTAGTTTATAATAATTACCCAAAAGTTTAATATTCTTAGATTTTTTTATTAACAATATTGTTAAAACATATATTATAATGAATATAAATGTAAAAATGTAATAATTTATCGAAAAAATTTCTTAAAACAATTTCTTATTATAAAATCTATATAGTAAATATAATAAAAATGATATAAAGTATTATAATAATATATTTTTTATGCTAATGATGATAAAAGAGGAATTTAAGTTCTGAATGGTGAATTTTATATAAAAAAAAAAGAATAGAAAGTTAATTATAATTAATAAATTTCTTTCTAAAGCTTGTATATGTTTGTTTTAAGTCAAAAAAATATATTAAAATATCTAACTATACTAAATAAAATATGAGTTTATTTAATGTTTGATAAAAATCAAAAGGGTTATTAGACTATTCAATATTTACTTAAACAAATAAAAAATAAAGAAATACTAATATTTGAAACTTTATTTTCTAATTATATAGTAGTTTTTGCTTTTGATAATAATTTAAATTATTCAGTTTATCATTCTGATATATTATTATCTAATTAAATGAATCTTAAACCTGAAGAAAAATAAAATAAAATAAGAAGTATAATGTGAAGACCAAATAATCAATATCAGAAAATAGTTTTTCCTGATAATTATCATATATTAGAATTTCAAGAAAAACCTAAAGGTATAAAATGAATCCTTTATGAAAGAGGACTTTGGAATAAAAAATATATGTAGATTGTAGTTTATGCAAAAATAAAATTATCTAAAATGATTCAATGTGAACTAAATATTATGTAAAGTACAGAGGGTGATCACAGATTTTTGAACGATAAGTATTTTTGTTTTTTTTTGCTTTATTTACATCATTTATGCATTTATTTCTAATTTTAGTATTTATTTAACATATCAATCACAACAATAACAATAATTTTTAATAACTCTCTTTCAAACAAAATACAAATAGGTAGAAAAAAAGAGTTAACAACTAAACAATATAGGATAATTATTTATGGCTATAAACAAGATGATTCATATCAGAAAATTGCTAACAATATTTAGTGTGGTAAAACGACTGTCTATGATACAATAAAATATTTCAATAACATAAGATCTGCAATATCAAAAAAACATTGTGACCTAAAGCTATTTTTTGATTCTAAAGCATAAGTCTCACTCAAAAAGTTCATTACACAAAATTTGAAGAATTGCCGTTTCACCATTTATAAAATTCAGAAATTATGAATTAAAAAAAAGAGAAAAGTTTCAACTATTATAATTTGTCAAATCCTTAGAAAAGTTAGTTTGCATTCATATATTACCTGAGCTAAACTATTAGTTTTTAAAGATAACAAAAGAAAAAGATTAGCTTAAGCTTTAGAACAAAAAGATTGAATAATTACAGAGTAGAAGAAAATTTTATGATCTGATGAATCAATATTTAGTTAATTTTTACAAGATTGTAGCTTATGTATATAGCATATACTAGAAGAAGAGTTTTATCCTTCTTGTTTAACTACTACAGTAAAGTACAGTTCCAGTCAAATGTTTTGGGGATGCTTTTTATGACATAAGATGGGACTACTTGTTCCTCTTCACAAATCTGTAAAAAGACAAATATATGCAAATTATTGTAAAAATATGCTATTTCGTCACTTTATAAGTTAGTTCCTCGCAAATAAGAAATTTTTCAAGAGGATAATGCTTCACCTCATCAGTCAAAGATTGCCGCTGATGATTGTAATGCCTCAAACATTCCTGTGCTATCCTAGCCTGCAAAAAGTTCTGATCTAAACCTGATCGAGAATCTTTAGAATGAAGTTGATAAAAAGGTACGCAACTTGTCTAATCAACCTAAAAGTTTGGAAGATTTGGAGCGTAAGGTAAAAAATGCTTGGCATTCAATTCCACTTGAGCATATTCAAAAATTAGTTGAAAGTATGCCCCGTCGAATCCAAGCGTGTATAGCAGCCGAAGGTGAAGCAACAAAATATTAAATTTTTACTATTTTTTTAATAAACATATAAAAAATATTCAGGACAAATATATATTCATTTATTCTAAAAAAATTATTAATATAAATAAATAAATGTAAACGATTTTTTAAATCGTTCAGAAACCCGTGATCACCCTCTGTAAGTCTATTATTAATATATGATCACATTTTATAATAAACTAATTCCAATTAGCAAGAAAGTTATAATTTTATTAAGTTTTATTTTGTCATTTTTTTTTAATATAAATCATTTGAAACATAGCAATTGAAATATTTCTACTTTTTTATTTTATTTTTTTTAGTTTTTATATATCGGTTAGTGTGATCAATCTATTACGATAAAGGTAAGTGATCAGAATTTTTTTTAATTTTTTTTTCTTTTCCTTTCTATTTTATTTATTTTTTATTTTACATTATTTTAATTCTTTTATTAATATTTTATTTTTTTTAGCTTTTGATTAGTTTTGTGTGATCCATCACGACAATCAGATTTTTATTATTTTTTTTTTTTTCTTCTATTTTCTACATTATTTTAATTAACAATATTTTTTACATAATTTAATTAATAATATATTTTTATTCTTTTTCTATTCTCTAAAGGTGATTTATTTTAGATTCAAAACTGGTAGTTCATTATGATAGTTCAAATAAGTGACAATTTGATCTTTTTTTTTGTTACTATTTTGTCTTTTTTTTTATTTTTTTTCTTTTTATATTTTTTGTTTTTTGTATAATTTATTAATATTTTTTTATTTTTTATATTATTTTATTAATATTATTTTATTTTTTATATTATTTTATTAATATTTTTTCTAGTTTTCGTGTGATCAGTTCAGTGTGATCTATCTTAACAAAAGTAAGTAACCAGATATTTTTATTTCTTACATTATTTTAACTCTTTATTAATATTTTTTCTAGCTTTTGATCAATTCTGTGCGATCAGTTTGTTATGGTAAGATAAATAATCAGATTTTTTTAATTATTTTTTTTTTTTTCTGTTTTTTACATTATTTTAATTGATAAATATATTTTTCATTTTTTCTCATTCCTAGCTTATGATCAGTTTTGTGTGATCAGTCTGTTACGACTAAAGTAAATGGTTTTTTTGCATTATATTAGATTACTAATTTTTTTATTTTCTTTTTTTATTTAGATGACTTTAGGTTTAGATTCAGATTTTGATTAGATTGTTCAAATGAAAGTAAGTCGTACATTTGTATTTTTTTAACATTATTTTAGATTACTGATTGTTTTATCTTTTTAATTTAATCAATCAAATTAGTAATTAATCGTGTTTTATCTACTCTTAAAAAGCTAAGTTTAAATTTATATATATATATTTTTAATTTAATAAAAAGGTGTTAATCAGCTATGCCGTATAGATCCAATTTTTATAATTTTAATAATTTATATTATATAAACTGATTTTAATTTTTTAAAGGCTAGATTAAAAATATAAAATTTTGTAAAAATAATACAGATATTTTTTTTTGATATATGGGTTGATTGCTAGGAAAATCAGGTTCCGGGAATTTTTTAGCAAAATTGAGATTTTTATTGCATTTTAGTTTTTGATGTTATTAGATTAAAATGTATTAAGCTTTTTATTTTAGTCAAAAATTTCTTGGAACCTGATTTTCCTAGAAACACTCCCATATAAAGAACTTCTATTAGTCAATATATTTTTTATCAACTAAAATATATATTTCATTAATTATCGCCAAATATTTTTAATTTTTAATTCTACAAATATTTTTTCCATTTGAGTGTACATCAACTGCTATTGAATTAATTAACACTATATACAGTTCATGCTATATAAATATTGATATCAAGTAATTCTACTTTATATAATAGAAGCTATAGTTATTTCAAGAAAGGAAGAAATAGGTATAAATTTGGTTAGCTTTATGCAAAAACTATGGAGGTCATTTTTATTTATATTATATCAATATTAATATCAATATTAATATTAATATTAATATTAATATCAATTTTAATATCAATATCAATATTGATAGGAACAATAGTTGTTTATATATGATTTTATTTAAAAAAAAATTGGGACTGAATGTTTACGATTACTAATTGAAAGAATTCATCAAAAACATATACTGTGGTAATAAAAATCCTATTTCATCTGATAATTTCAGCCAAAAGATGATCTGATCTCGATCTAACCTAAAACTGCCTAAATCAAATAAATAAAATGAAATAAATAAAATTAGTAATCAAATTAATTACCAAAATAAGAAAAGAAAATAAAACAATAAATTAAAAAAATTAGTCAGCTTACCTTAGACATGATGATGAGTCAGTTAGTTCTGTTTAAAAGTTCCATTCAATTTTTAACTAATTAATCAAACCTAAAAAAAGCAAAATAATTACCAAAATAAGAAAAGAAAAAAATTATATCAAAAAAATTAGTCAGCTTATCTTTGCCGCTGGTTAGTTCTATTTTGAAAGTTCCATTCAGTTATTAGCCCAAGCAGAAGATCTGATCAAACCTAAAAAAGGAAATAAATAAAACATTAAAGAAAAAAAATATTAATTAATATACATAAAAAAAAGTCAATATTAAAAAAGTCAATATTAAAAAAAGAAACTCATTGGCTTATCTTCACCATAATAATGAGCTGGTCAGTTCTATTTTGATAGTTCTATCTAGTTCTTAGCCCAAGCAGAGAAACTGATCAATCCAAAGTAAAAAGAAATAAAAGAAATAAAAATATTATTTAAAATAAAAATAAAAAAATCTATATTAAAAAAAGAAACTCGTCAGCTTACATTCATCACAGAGATGAGCTGGTCAGTTCTGTTTTTGATAATTCTATCTGGTTCTTAGCCAACTGATCAAACCTAATGAAATTTTTAATAATTTAGTAATAAAATAAAACATATAAAACAGGTTATTGTTGATTCATAAATTTTTCATTTTCATTTTTTTTATAATAAATAAAAAAAATAATTGTAAACATCTCTATTATTATTAACGTTCTTGCCGTATCTGATGAAAGTATCAGTAATGATACCTTATAAAAAGGTATAGCAATCTCTCGAATTGATGATGATGAAGGATTTCAAATATACAAATACTATAATTATTTAACCTTGCAAAATGATTCTGATTCTGACCTGAATTATAATTTTGAAGCAACATCATTTAAAGAAGAAAATATATACTTAATATTAGAGAAATTTTCAATCAAATAGGATAGTTCAATTAATATTACCATTATAACAAATGTGCATATCTCTCTTGATAAAGAATGTATTTCTGTAATAAAACTAAATATGCATCTTCTTGGGAGAACTGTGAATTATGTACAATTATCAGAAACTGGTTATAATTTACAGATTCAAGTAAAACCATATTTATTAAAAGAACAATTTACACCATTTTTAGTAAATTTAACTTATCCTCCAGATGGAAGGTTTAAAAATACCTTAACAAAAGCAAAGAAAAATTCTACAATCCATGCAACAGGAGTACTTTTTATTATAGAAAAACAACCATATTGTGAAATATTAAAATTCTAATTTATAGCTTCAAAAATGGAAACAGATAATTCTATGATAGTTTTATGGAAAAAAACAACTTCTCAAGTAACAACAAGTTCTTCTTTATCTTATATAATAAAATATGGTAACTCAACCACCAATAGTAACTAATTCATCAGTACTAAATCCTAGAAATAAACGTAAAGCATTCACAATAAAAATTTTGGATATCTCAAAATCTTTATTATCTCAAGATCAACAAATTGTCAAAAATAATAATGAACAAGTAAAAATTGATAATAATATTAAAATTGTTGATAATGATAAAGAAAATATTGAAGATAATATATATGATAACAATGAGGATAAAAACAATGATGATGATGATAATATATTAGCAAAAATTTTAAGTGTAAAAAGAAAATCAAAAAGAAAAAAATCAAATAAATAGTTTAAAATAATAAATTAAATGTTTTATTTAGTTTAAAATAAAATTTATATTATCTATTATTAATAACAATTATTTATAAACAAATATTGTATTTAATAAAAATACTGATATTTTTAAATATTATATCTATCTATTTATTGATTATTAATGATTACTAATCTTTTATCTTTTATTATTATTAATTAAATATTATTAATCATACCAAATTAAAAAAATCTAACTAAATTAAATTAAATATATTTAAATATAATTTAATATAAAAAAGCCTTAAATGTGTAATAATTTTAAAATATTATAAATAATATTAATTAATAAATTTTTACAAATATAAAAATTATTCTGATTATTTCTGATTATTAAAAAATGTTCAACAATAAACTAAAAATCTATAGATTTCATCCTTATAATCTATTTGATCATTATTCACAAGAATCTTTGTTTTTCTTACAAAATTCTACAAATAACTTTCAAATTAGCTCTTATAATGATGAAAGTTTATATAATTCAAATATAATATCAAATTCTAATTTACATCTTTCACAAATTAACCAAAATTTATCAAATTAAAATATTAATTTATTACCCCTATAGAGATCATCTCAACATTTATATAAACTTTACACACACTTTCAAAATACAATCTTATATCAACACATTTGCTTACTTTGTGCATATTATGTAAAATTACTGTATTCTACTAAAGCTAAATGGATTCTATATAATGAAAACTACACATATCCCCTTGAAGTAAACTTTTAAATATTAATATATATATAAAAGGTGAAGGTTCATCATGTACTATATGTGTATATAAAAGTTGTAAAAACAATAAAAAGCATTATCTATGCCTATAATTTTATCCTATACTTAATATAATTGAAGCTTTACCAATTACATAAAGACAATTTCTTTCTCCAGTATTCTTACACTGTTTTCTTGGTAGAAATTTAGATGCTAATAAATATACAGAATATCATACTTTGGTAGGAGATATAGAATTTTAAAAAATATGCGTATATTAAAATTATACTCTAGAGTATTAAAAACATTTTTAATTAATCCAAAAAATTATAATAACAATAAAAATTTCTCGTGACTTACTTTAGAATTATGTGCTACTGCAAATTGGCTTAAACAACATAATAAATATTTAAAATCATTTACCAGATTACTTTTAATATTATCCTTTTTTACAGAAATATATTTGAATCCATTTTCTATAGCAGTTTATTTACCTTCTGATATAAATGCTCCATCTTTTCAAAAAGGATACATTGTTTTATCATCAACAAATTTTTCAACAGAAATACATAATGAAGATCTAATAATTAGTTTTGTATAAACATCAATTGCAACATTACCACTTTCTTTTGATAATTCAGATCTTGAACTATTATTATTTCCAAATCTATTTCCTGATGAAAATAATCACTTTTTTGATCAAAATGCAGTCACTTCTGATGATAATTTAATAAAAATAGAAATATATGAAAAATATATAAAATATTGTCTATTATGTATTGATTCAAGATTTTGTTTACATACTTACTGGCCACTTTACTCATACTTAAGATTAAAAAACTATGAAATCATCAAAATACAATGCGTCTTTAATATCAAAAAGAATCAGATAAAATATATCATTTATCAACAGCTTTTGAACTTATTACATATAGTATATATCAGAAAAATATATGATTGATAAAACAAAAACAACTACATTACTATTATTTATATGAACAGGAGATACATATTTTAATGAAAAACTTTTACACGTAAATACTATAATGAAAAAATATAATTACCATCACTTTTTATTACCTTAACTGCAGTAGAATCTAAATAGATTCACTTAAAAGAGATATTAAAATCAACAGATAATAAAAATACAATACTGACAAATAGACTATTAGACATAGCTCTACATTTTATATATCATAAAAAAGAAATTTGGAATCATATTTAGAAAAAACCTACAAATAGCAATTGGAATCATCTTAATCATTTTTTTGAATAAGTAGAATTTTAAAATAAAGAAGCACCATATATACATTCAATACTTTGGATTGAAAAAAGTATAATAGAAATGATAGCAGAAAATCTAATTAGATCTGATTTACCAAATTAAAACTTTGAATCAGAACTTTACCAATTAGTATTAACATATTAAATTTATACATATAATCCTAAAAAATGTGGTAGACTGATACCTCTAGGTCAAACATGTAAAAAAAAACTTTTCTCAACTATATTCTTTAATTATATATTATAATACTAAAAAATCTAGATATATATATCGATGTATAACTGAAAAAAATAAATAGGTAGTTCTTTATCATCTACCTATGCTTTTATTATAGAATGCTCATATGAATATACAATATGTGAGTACTAAAAATCTTGGTAAATATTTAACCAAATATATTGTCAAATCAGAACCTTTATATATATTTAATATATCAGAAGGTGATAAGTATTGTGAGCATATAATTGCTTAATGATTAAGTTCAATAGAGTGTATATTTTTATTACTTGGTGAAACAATATGCAAATTATCAGTAAAAGTAAATACCTACCTACTGAATCACCAATAACTCATATACATGCAATAAGACTAATATTAACAATTTAGAAGATGATGATGATCTATATTGAAAAGATACAATTGAAAAATATTTTGTATATTCACATAATGAACAATTTAATAATATAACTTATTCTAATTATTTTAAAAATTATACATTATCAACCAAAAACTTTCAAATAATGAAATTTACAGAGATGATTTAAACTATTATGTTGTCAAGAGAATATCTCCATTAATTATACATTACAAACAACTTAAAATTCAGAATGGAGAATTATATTTTTATCAACAATTACTTCTAACAATACCTTGCAGATAAGAAGATGAATTACTTGATAATTTTACATCTTATCAAGAAAAATATTTAAATTTACATTCAGATTTTTAGAATTTAATTCAAAATTCTATAAATAGAATAATAGAAGAAAAACAGATATTCATTATAAATCAATTTAACACAATCATAACTAATATATTAGAAAATCTTGAAGGCAAAATTACTCCACAAATATCAAAAATTCTTACTAAATAATTAAATAATTTAAAGTTAATACCATCAATATTTTTGCCAAATGCAATGTTAAACTTACTAGAAGAACAATACATTGTATATAATATAATTATATCTACTCTTAGACCAATATTACAATTTAAAAAATATCTATTTTTCTTTATTACAGGAACTGGTGGAACTGAAAAATCATATTTAATAAAATATCATAATCTATACATATGTAATACATATTCCAGCAAATTTAATAAAGATACTTATATATATTAAATAAAATATATATATTACTTCTAATTAAGGCTGGCTCTTGGCCTGCCATGATTAAAAATCTAATTGATTAATTAAGAAGATCTATCAAAATACTTAGCATTTATTATGCATTTTTTACATTAATTTGAACTTTTAGAAAAAGCTTAAAGAAATTGGAAAACCAGTTTAAAAATTTCTTCATATGTTTTATATATATTAGAATTTTCTTTATAAAGAATTATTTAAATATTAATAAAAACAGTTGATTAACTAATATCTAATAATAGCAAAATACTTAACAAAAACACTTTACATTAATAAGGTATAAAATAGTGCTGCAACTAGTTGCAACTGGTGATAAATAAGCATCACAGATTTGTAACTAGTTGTGATATTATCTTTAATAAGATAGCATATATAATAGCTTGAATACATAAAGTACACAAAGAATCGAATTAATCAACAGGCATATTCATATCAAAGTTGATTAAAGCTCTGAACAGTTCAGATTAATCCAAAAATTTTTGGTTCAGATCAACTTTAGTTTGGTTTCAGATTGCAAAAATTTTAATCTGAAAATTTTTGGTTCAGTTCAGATTTTTTTCGGATTATAAATCTAATCCGAACTGAAAAAAATCAGAACTGAACTGAAAATTTCAGATTAATCCGAAATTTCAGATCTTTTGGAATGATGAAATTATCATTCTAAACAAACAATAAAAGGATTGTTCGATTGGAATGATGAAATTATCATTCCAAATGAACGATAAAAGAATCGTTCGATTGGAACTATTAAATTATCGTTTGATTGGAATGATCAAATTATCGTTCCAAACGAACGATAAAAGAATTGTTCATTTGGAACGATTGAAGTTATCGTTTCAAACAAATGATAAGAAAATCGTTTATTTAGAACGATTAAAGTTATCATTCTAAACGAACGATAAGAAAATCGTTCGATTGGAACGATCAAATTATCGTTTCAAACGAACAATAAAAGAATTGTTCATTTGGAACGATTGAAGTTATCATTCTAAACAAATGATAAGAAAATCGTTCATTTGGAACGATTAAAGTTATCTTTCTAAACGAATGATAAAAGAATCGTTCATTTAGAACGATTAAAGTTATCATTCTAAATGAACGATAAGAAAATCGTTTGATTGAAACGATCAAATTATCGTTTCAAACGAACGATAAAAGAATTGTTCATTTGAAACGATTGAAGTTATCGTTCTAAAC
>CAJVPQ010003701.1:0-10592 GCA_910591825.1 Funneliformis caledonium
AATGATTTTTTTATCGTTCAAGTCGAACGATTTGTTATCGTTCTTCTTGAACGATTTTTTTATCGTTCAAGTCGAACAATTTGTTATCATTTGACTTGAACGATTTTTTTATCATTTAAGTCAAACGATTTGTTATCATTTGTCTTGAAAGATTTTTTATCGTTCAAGTCAAACAAATTGTTATCGTTCTTCTTAAATGATTTTTTTATCGTTCAAGTCGAACGATTTGTTATCGTTCTTCTTGAACGATTTTTTTATCATTTAAGTCGAATGATTTGTTATCGTTCTTCTTGAACGATTTTTTTATCGTTCAAGTCGAACAATTTGCTATCATTTGACTTGAACGATTTTTTTTATCGTTCAAGTTGAACGATTCGTTATCATTCTTCTTGAATAATTTTTTTATCGTTCAAGTCGAACAATTTGTTATCGTTCTTCTTGAATGATTTTTTTATCGTTCAAGTCGAATGATTTATTATCGTTCAACTTGAACGATTTTTTTATCGTTCAAGTCGAACGATTTTTTTATCATTCAAGTTGAACGATTTGTTATCGTTCTTCTTGAACAATTTGTTATCATTCTTCTTGAATGATTTGTTATCGTTCGACTTGAACGATATTTTTATCGTTCAAGTTAAACGATTTGTTATCGTTTGACTTGAATGATTTTTTTATCGTTCAAGTTGAACGATTTGTTATTGTTCTTCTTGAACAATTTTTTTATCATTCAAGTCGAACGATTTGTTATCGTTCGACTTGAACAATTTTTTTATCATTCAAGTCGAACGATTTATTATCGTTCTTCTTGAACGATTTGTTATCATTCTTCTTGAATGATTTTTTTATTGTTCAAGTCGAACGATTTGTTATCGTTCTTCTTGAACGATTTTTTTATCATTCAAGTCGAACGATTTGTTATAGTTCGTCTTGAATGATTTTTTTATTGTTCAAGTTGAACGATTTGTTATCATTCTTCTTGAATGATTTTTTTATCGTTCAAGTCGAACGATTTGTTATCGTTCTTCTTGAATGATTTTTTTATCGTTCAAGTCGAACGATTTGTTATCGTTCTTCTTGAACGATTTTTTTATCGTTCAAGTCGAACGATTTGTTATCGTTCTTCTTGAACGATTTTTTTTATCGTTCAAGTCAACTCGAGTCAACTCGAATCAAGTCGAGTTTAAATCGAGTCGAGTTAAATATTTAACTCGACTTGAATTTGGCTTGACTCGCAAATCATCGAGTCAAAAAAACATAAACTCGACTTGATTTAAACTCGACTCGGCTTATCTGACTCGTGAGTTAACTCGACTCGTCCGGAACTCTAGAGACCAATACGTCTTACTTCTATTTTGTTATCAGGAGAAAGACCCTAAAAGAATTGCTATTTAACTATTTCTTTCCGATTTAATTCTGAAAGCGTTGAATAGGTAAGACCAATCATTCTTTTCAATTTTATATAAAAATGACCTATAGAATTAGTACCTTGAGTAATATTATAAAATACCACTTTTGATTTTTCAGCAGTTATTGTTGGATAATTAATTTTGAACTAATATATTATCTGTCCAATGCGAATCTTTAGAGTTATAGTATTTTCTCCTGTATTAGCATTAAGATAGTGAAGTAATCCAGATAATTCATGATTATAAGTGAATATCCATTGGCTAAAAAGATCATCCAGATACCTATTATATATTTGTAAAAAATCAAATAAAAAATTTACAGATAATTTATCAAATATTTATGAATGATCTATAAGTCACATGAATAATATATAATTTGTAAATATTCGTAAATTTACATTTTTCATAAATAAAAAATTCTAAATATTTTTATGAACAATAATATTTTATTTATTATTTGACTTTATAACATATAGATTTAAATATAAAATATTATTATAACTATTATAATAAAAGTAAAGCTATTGAAAAAATTAATTTGTAAGATTAAGGTGAATATTTTTAACAAGATATACATTTTTTTTTTTAAAAATATAAGTCTATTGAATAATTCTGGATTTAGTTGTATTCTTTTAATAATTAATAAATTTCTTGCACTGCTAAATAATCTTTCATTTGAAGTAGATATTGCTGAAATAAGAAGGTAAATTTAGGCTAACTTTAAAAGAATTGAAAGTCGTTTCTTATTATCATACCACTAAATAAAAAAATCAGAATTGAGACTTATTTTAGAAAAAGATAAATACATAGTTATCTCATTATCATGTTGTGATAAACGTCATTTAAAAATTAAAAATATGGATAGTTCTGATATTGTTGTTATAATAGTAATATTATTAATTGATGAAGTATTGATTTTAAGTTTATTATATTTATTTTTCAATAGTTTTTTTATTTTGTTATGAATTTCTTCATCAATAAATTCAAGAGATTTAATCCAAGGATCAAGTAATGCTGAAATAAGAATCTAACTTTTTCATTATTTCAATACAATTCTATTGTATTATATAAATTGATCATTAGTTACTAGTGAATTATTTAAATTTAATTTTTTTCCTGATGTTTAAGGTATGTTATCTTCATATTCTATTCTTTCTTCTCTATATTCTCTATATTCTTCATGTTCTCCTTCTTTCCCTTTATCTTCTTCAAAAATATCAGCAATTTCTTTTATATTATTCATATTATTACTATTATTTTTATTTGTTGGTTTATAAGATTTTTTATTTCTTTCAATTTAGGACTCATAATACTATGAGTTATATATTTACTTGCTCTTAAGTAATCTGTAATATTAGCAAATCCTTTTAAAATTTGACATAAATCACTTAATAATTCCCATTTATCTTTAGTTAATATAATTTCAATCAGACATTGACCATCTTTTTTTGAATCATAATCATTAGCAAGAGGTAGTATTATTACTAAAATATTAATATATAATTTAATTTTTAATAACCTTTTTTATACTAAGAACTAGAGTTCTATTATATTGCAACATCAGCAATATAATAACGTAAATATGTACTTATTTTACTAGGTTTCTAAAAAAATTTTTTATAAATATAATAATAAAATAAATATACATTTTTAATATTTTTAATTATTTCTTATTACTTTATTTTCTATTTGAATAGAAGATATTTAAATATTTTCCAATCTTTCTGATTATTTAGATCACATAAAAAAATTAATAAGTAGTTTTACATATGCAAGTTCTTTTTCAATAACTAACTGTAAGGTATGAGCAGTACAAGATTGCCAGATTATATTTTTAGAGATTATATTTATGTCTTTTATCACCTTTTTCATATTTGAACCATTATCTATTATAATTGCATTGAATTTTTCTCTTAACATCTATAAATCTAATATCTCAAGTAAAGTATCACTAATATGTATTGCATTATGTAAATAATGAATATTTAAAATTTTGTAAGAACAAGTTTATATAATTTAAAATCTTCATCTAGAAAGTAACATATAACTCCAATATATTCTTAATGATTTTGAGAAATTCAAAGGTCAGTAGTTAAATTAACTAAAATTACATGCTTTTTAATATATTCAACAATTAAGAGATATGTATAATTATATACTCTATAAATAATCTGTTTTACTAATTTGATATCAGGTATTACAAATGCAGGATCTAGATTATGTAGAAATTTTTGAAATATTTCACTTTAGATAAATCTAAGTAGAATTGAATCAGCAATAATCCAATCAATAAGTGATTGCCTTAACTCTTTTTGCTTAGCTTCTTTATATGTTCTTACTGTATTAGTAATAGTAGTTTGAACCTTTTTTTAAAATTAAAATGTTAATTATAATGATTTTTAATAATAATAGAAAAATAAATATACTAAATATACAAGTTTTTCTTCTATTTTTGTATTTTTGATAATTTGATAAGTTTTTACAAGATGTAAAATGAGATTGCTTGTTGAATTTTCACTTAGATAAAGCCGTCTACATAACTTTTCATCTGTTATTTTAACTATATATTCAGCATCTGTTTTTCCATTATCAAGTAATACTGGATTACAATATTTTCATACCCAACTTTTAAGTTTGTCAATTTTATTAAGTGTTTTTAATTTTTTAACACTATTTCCTAAAGCTCTAAACGGTTTAATTCAGTCTGGATTAGATGCCAATCCATATTTGAACTGAAAATTTCAGTTCAGTTCAGTTCAGATTATTAATCTTAAAAATGTCAATCTGAATCTGACTAAACTGCAGACTGGTAAAAATCTGAACTGAACTGGAATTTTCAGATTAATCTGAAATTACAGTTGGATTATATAAGAAATCTGCAATTTATATGCGAAACTCTAAAAGAATCGCAAAAAATTGTGAATTTCTCTTTGAGGTTCGCGAAAATTTGCAAAATTTGATAAGTAATCGCAAAAATTTGCGATTCTTCAAGATTTTTGCATTTTTTTGCGAAATTCAAAGAGAAATCGTAATTTTTTACGATTCTCTAAGAATTTCATGATATTTTTTGCGAAATACAAGAAAAATCGCAAAAATTGCGATTCTCTAAGGTTTTCGTGATTTTTTTGCAAAATTCAAAGAGAAATTGCAATTTTTTGTGACTCTCTAAGAGTTTCGCAATATTTTTATGAAATTCTAAGAGAAATCGCAAAAAATTGCGATTCTTCAAAGTTTTCACAATTTTTTTGCAAAATTCGAAGATAAATCGCAAATAATTGCAATTTTCTAAGGGTTTCACTAAATTTTTGCAATCCTCTTAAAAAATTCGCAAATTTTTTAATTCTTTAAGAGTTTTGCATATAATTGAACTGAACTTTCAGATTAATCTGAAATTATCAGTTTAGTTCAGATTTTTTTTGATTCAAATTAGAATTATAATCTGAAAAAAATCTGAACTAAACCGAAAATTTTCATATTGATTTTTATGCAATCTGAAACTGATCTAAACTGAACTGATCTGAAAAATCTTCAGATTAATCTAAACCATTCAGAACTTTACTATTTCCTATTTTATAATTTTTAGAACATTTGTTTGAGGGTTTATCAGAAGGTTCAGTTAGATTAATAACTTCTCTTTCATTATTTTGATCATTTAAAGATATGAGTGGAATAGTTTCTTCAGCTATTATTATATTTTTAAAATTTAATATGAAAGAAACAGAATAATATATTAAAGGATTAAAATGTGGCTTTAACTCTTATAGTAAATCACATAATCATATGATAATGGATATTTTCAATTTTAGTATGTAAGTTTATTTTATAATATGAATATTATTTATTAACATAATCTATTGATATAACAGTTATACAATATTGTTAACGTGTAATTCTTGCGATCTACAACTGTTAGACAGGGTATTCAAGTGGTTTATTCTTTTCAATTGAGCAGTAATTTTTCAACAGTTTACAAGCTTTTAACTCAGTTAGTTTATCAAAAGTATTTATACTATTATGTCGAGTAATTCAACAGGTTGCCAATAATTTATAATTATAAAGTAATGTGTTTATTTATGAGTAAAATAATAGAAGTAAAAGAAAAAAAAAGAAATACTAAAACTAGAAATGTAACGTGATAGGCCAGTTGCCTCTAAACTGTAATGTAATGTGGTAGGCCTAGTTACCTCTAAACTGTAATATAACGTGATAGGCCTGGTTGTCTCTAAACTGTAACGTAATATGATAGGCCTGGTTGCCTCTATTATACTATCTTTTGGATTAGTTACCTACGTCGATAGGCCTTCAGGATTGGTTACCTACGTTGGCTAATAATATCTCACTCACTGCTAAAACTACTCAAGTTATTTTCTCCCCTTTTATATGAATTAACAAGTTGCCTATTTATATAAAATATATTACATAGAAAGATATAACTAATATATCTAATATGTCAGCTATATCTAATATGTTAGTTATGTCACATATGTTTGACATGTCTAATATGTCAGTTATATCACATATATCTATTATGTCTAATATGTCAATTATGTCGATTATGTCTGATATGTCGCATATGTCAGACATATCAGAAATGTTAGATATACAATCTATATAAATTGATCATCCTTCTTCGCTACATAAGCTGCATTACATTTACTCGTTCACAATATAATATTTTGATCTTTTAATATAGTAATAAATTAATAAACTTAATTACATTATTTAGAAAAAGGATCTCAGTAATTGTATATATATATATTATAATATTTAATATTAAAACGCAATATCATAATATATTATTATAATGTAATAATGTATCATAATATCATATCGCAATACTATAAATAGATTATTTTGCAAATGTGATTTTGATGTTTACATGATTCTAAATCAATTTATACAATATAAAATGATATAAAAAATAAGTATTCAATAAGTGAGTGGATGGGTAAAATGATTTTTTTAAAAAAATATATTTTGCTGTTATATTTTTTATATTAAAAAAATCGATTTTGCATCATTTGAACTTAAGAATTTTTTCAAAAAATTTTATTATTCTAACAGATTATTTACTAATATGAAAGTATTCACAGATATTTATCAAATAATCTATAGATATTTGCATAAATTTGTAATACATAAAATGATTTGTTTATTCAGATATTTGTATTATCTGTGTAGATTATAA
Source organism: Funneliformis caledonium (assembly GCA_910591825.1). NCBI lineage: Eukaryota > Fungi > Glomeromycota > Glomeromycetes > Glomerales > Glomeraceae > Funneliformis > Funneliformis caledonium. The sequence continues at coordinate 6,595 of CAJVPQ010003701.1, forward strand.
TTTGTGAATTACTTCTCTACATTAGGAGCATTAGATGCTAATTCTGTTAGACGGCTACTAGATATTAACTAGTCTTCATCAAAAATGGTATGAGCTAGTACTAATAGTGTAGCAATTGCATTGTTGTTAGTTAGAACTGTATTTTTTATTTAAAAAACTTTACCTCTAAACTGATTAGCATTGATATTATGCAATACATTATTATTAGCTAATCTATTAATGGTCCCAAGATTAACCAAGTTGATATTGTTGCTAATTTTTAATTTTTATTCTTGAGATTAGTTTTATATCAATCTTATACATCATTTTTCAAATAAATTTCAAAAAGTTTATAAATTCTTATTCTGGTTTGAGCATTTGCAAATAGATCAAATCTGAATCTTCATAATATTGTCTAAAATTTCTAATCTATTCTTCAGGATCTTCTCCAGCTTTTCCATAAAATAAGGATAGTGCATATTTTACTATTCTTTTATATTAGTTATTTATAGGTTGATTATTTTGAAGTGCAAAAATTTGTTGATTCAAATTTAAAATTAATTGTTATAAATTGTGTTCTCTATTTTTCCATTTGATATGACTTACCTTCTGATCCTTGAATTTATTGTAATATTTATCAAAGAGCTGATCTCAATTATATTTTAATAATCTTTTATTTGTTTGACACCTCCGCAATTCTTGTTCTAATCGATAGTTTTTTAATTTATACAGAACTTCAAAAATATGACTGAGTTTAGATTGTTCTTCTAATACTAAGATAACATTATACTACAAATGCTCTTGTATATTATATTTTTGCTATAATTCTTTACTATATTTTTGATACCTTAGAAGTTCTTCCCGTCATTATTATAAGCTATAGTTATTAAAATAAGATCATTTTGAGAATTATCCTGCTTCTGAATAAGCTGATTAATATGATTTTAAAGATTAGTATTTTGCTATCTAAAATAATTGATATCCTGTTGTAGCTAAACTATTTTAGCATCTTGAGCATCTCATTGATTTGTAATATCATCTAATCCTAATCTTTTCTTTGATAATTAGCTCTAATAGTATTTAAAGTATCGTACATATCTTAGATAATATTAGCTGGATTATTTAATGATATACCCTTAAAATAGTTTTCAAGCTAATCTAGCCCTCTTCTAATATATATAAAGGGATCTATATGAGCTATATCTATATCTTCTTTTTTTGAATTATATAAGTTTGAAGAGCTTTTCTAAAAAGAAATAACTTTGAATCTATATTTTAGATTTTGAACCTGCTTTTCTAATTCTTATAATTGTTTCTATATATTATTAATATAGGATATTTTATCTCAGATTTCCTTCTTAGCTTGATATAAGCTTCTTTTAAGAGATGATATCTTTGATCTCAACTCTGTCTTTTCTTCATTTGAAGCATTCTTAAGCTGTTCTAGTTCTTTATTGAGAGATTGAATTTCTTTCTCATAGTTGATATATTTACGCTTCAGCTCATTTATGTATTTCTCATTTGACCTATTGATTGAAATTTTATTAGATAACTCATCTTTTAAAGTTTGATTTACCTGCTCCAATTCTAATTTCTAATTAGATGCTAGCCTATAAGATATTTTATCTTTCAAAAAAAGAAGACTTTATCTCTTAAAACGTGATTGATAAAATGTTATAGTTATTTTTTATGATATATTATATTTTTCATAGAAAGGAGATTTTATCTCTTAACTTATCTCTTAACTTTGCTAAAACATAGTTTATTGCTATAGTAAAATATATCAAAAATAAGTAAATTAAGCAAACCTATTATTAGAATCAATCTAGATGAGAAATTAAACTTAATTTGTAAATTGCTTTTTTACTAACCTACTAGTTATCATTTCAATCCTTAAAAGCTATATAATGCTATCAAAGATAAAGAATATAATTTCCTATATAAAAAAGTTCATAAATAGTTGCATAAATAGCAAAAGTATACTCTGTCACTGAAAAATATTTCATGAGTTAATTATGATAAAATTTCATGTCTAAATTATGTACATTAGGATGACCTCTTATTTCTTACGCATGATTACTATAAAGGTAAAAAATGGAAAGCAGTATTACAAATTATAGATGTGGCTAGTAGGTTTAAGGTAAGTATTCCTTTAACATTAAAGAATAGTTTTTGAAATTGTTAAAGTATTTAAGAAAATTTATGATAGTCTATTGAATCCTCTTACTTATCTGAAGCTTCTATAATATGATGGTGGTAAAGAATTTATAGGTGAAACTGCTTGATTAATGAAAGCGCATCAATTTGAATAATTAGTGTATATAGTCACTGAAGACTAGCTCTTGTAGAATGTTTCAATAAACTCTAGTGGAAATACTATATAAAGTTCAATATACTGACAAAAGTATATTTAAAGATCCTAAATTAATAAGAACATAGGTAAAGTATTTGCCAGAAATCATTGATTATCTAAATAATTATCTAACATATTTTATTAGAGCTTCAGATTCTATAAAGTAGGATTTAGTCCCAAGCTGACCATTTGGTTAGAATGAGTAGAATTCAAACTATCTATAAAATATAAGTATACTGTTAGAAAAAATAAGAAAAATAAATTGAAAAAAGAGGATAATATTCGTTACCTACTTGCTAATGCAGAATGGGAAGGAGGTATGAAAAATCAGAAACATGTGACTAATCTAGTATTTTCACCTTCTATTCATAAAATTCGCAAAATCATGATAATAAAGAATGAACCAATTTTTTATTATCTTAGAAGTGATGATGATGAATATCCTCTAAAATAAGAATTTGTACGTGAAGAGCTTATGCATATAAATCTAGAAAAACTTTAATATCTGCCTTAAAGTATATTGAAAGAAAACATTTGTTTCAGATCTGTTATATTATTCATGCTATTAATAAAATTGTTAAAGTACAACAATATGCCAGAAACTGTATAGGCATTTTATTATAAAAACTAGACAAATAAATAACTTAAATATATATCTCTAATCCTGTGAAAATGGATTCTATCAATAGGAAGTACCTTATAAGATCCAAAAGGATAAATTCGAATGGTATTCAAGTTCACATTTTAAAGAAGAGTTAATCTGCTTAATATATTTTTGAGAATTTATTAGGTAAGAAATTTTCACTATGTAGAGCTAAGTTCTTAGATGGGTTATACTTGAATAGATATAATGAGAAATTGCGACTTGCATTTGAATTTCAGGGCATTCAACACTACTATCGTAATAGTTTATATCACAAAAATCAAGATGATCTAAAGGATCAAATTTCACGTGATCAAAAAAGCAAGAAATATATGTTCAAGAGGGTATATATCTTATTATAATCCCCTATAGTTGTGATTTGCTATCATATATAAAAAGTGAATTGTAAAAGAAAGGTTATTTATCACATAAAGAATAAATATTACTTATCTTAATTAAAATAAAAAAGAAAAAAAGCATGCTTATATATATGTACATCATCGATAAAATATCAAACAAATCTTTAGAATGAATAAAAGGTAACAAATTTAGTCTAGAGGGTCCATTCAGATTACTGATATGTAGAGGATCTAATAGTAGAAAAACTAAATATGGTAATTAATCTTATGTTAGGTAATAAATTATAATGAATGTTTAAAGGTAAGAAAGAAAATTATTATATTAAAATGATGATCTCGTATTAATAGGTAATCACTTTGAGCTAAAATGGCAACTTGTACAAAATAGCTTTCAGATCTTTGCAAATGCGTTTAAACTATATTGAGAAGATATCTCTTTAAAAGGATATCTTCAGATAAAATCTCAGATATAACTAAATTTTCTTCAGAGCAAAGTATAGTTGTTGTATTTGAGGATCTATGTGCTGAACCAAAAAAAGTTCAAGAATAAATTATTCCTTATTTCATTAATGGCTAGCATCAAAATATTTCGCTAATATATATGATAGCAAATCACAACTATAGGGGATTATAATAAGATATATACCCTCTTGAACATATATTT
>CAJVPQ010003702.1:0-10588 GCA_910591825.1 Funneliformis caledonium
AAAAGAGAAGCCAGTTATGTTGGAGTTTTTACAGATAGTGAAGAAGAAGAAATTGAAGAAGTAGAGGAGGAAGAAGTCTATGCCTTTCCACGAAATAAACCTTATACTACTAATAGAAAAACTGCTCAACAATTAGAAACAGAAAGAAAGAGACAATTTGAATCCAGAAGGGAACTAAACTTGAGAAGCAGAAAACCCATTGATGAATTTATGGAAGTGAAAACCCCACAAATTATTACTCCTACTCAAAAGAAGAAAGTTAAACGAGAACCATTCCAAATTGATCAAATAGCTCCCTATAATGTCATGCAAGATTTGTTACAAATGTCTTCTTCTGCAAAAATTGGTCAGCTTTTGCAATACCCAAATCAGAGACGTAACCTTACTCAAGAGTTGAGGAGACCAAAAATTCAAGAAACAAATTATGCTAATCAAGAAAGTGAAGAAGAGAAAGAAGATAAATCTACAGCCGTTCATTGCTATGTTAGAATTAAAGGAAACCCTGTTGTCACTATTTTAGATTCTGGAGCTGCTGTCAGCATTATCACCAGGAAGTTAATGAAAAAATTAGGATTATCTATTGATGAACAGTCTAATACTGTCATAGTCACTGCTAATGGAGAAAGAACTAGAGAATTAGAACAAGTTAAAAGAGCTTAAATTGCCATCTAAAACCTATTAATTCCTATCTCTCTGCAAGTTATCGACTCACAAGATGAAACCTTACTTTTAGGAACAGATTGGTTTAGAAAAACTCATGCTAGCCTTGATTTCAAAACCAACCAAATTAGGTTGAGATATTTAGCAAAAACAATTACAGTTCCTATAACTTCTAGTGCCAATGAAGCCCCTGTTAGTTATCCTACTATTCAAAATTAACAGGATGACGAACTAGAACAAGTTTTAGATGATTATGAGGAAGAGGAACTTAGCGAAATTGAAGCATATATGGCAGACAGTCAAGAAGAATATGAGGAGAAAACTGATCTTCTACCCTTCGACTACAACCCCTGGAATGAAGAAAATCCTGTCTATTTAACTCTAGTATTTAAGGAAGAATTTGAAGCTAATCCAGCAGTATTTCTTGCTGAAACTTCTAAAGAAAATGTTTGGAAAATTAAAGATGACCTTCAAGTTGGACTTCTTGATGACAAGCAGCAAATGTCCTTTCAAAAATTAATTGATGATTATGAAGATATATGTGCCTTAAGCCAAACAAAAATTGGATGAACTAGTTTGGTAAAACATAACATTTTGACCAATAATCATGATCCGGTTACCAGAGAAGCTTATAAATGCAAAGATCCAGTAAAGCTTAACTTCCTCAAGAATGAAATCAAACGTATGAAAGAAAATGGAATTATCAGAAAGTCGTTAAGTCTCTGGGCTTCTCCTGTAGTTATAGTAGCAAAGAAAACTGGAGATAAATGAATCTGCATTGATTACAGAAAGCTAAATTCTATTTCTAAAAGTGATGCATATCCTCTACCAAGAATTGATGACTTATTAGAGAAATTCAGAGAAGCAAATTGGTTTTCTACACTTGACCTTGCTAGTGGTTATTGGCAAGTAAAAATGAGTGAAAAGGATAAGGAATAAACTGCTTTTATTTCTCAGTTTGGTCTATACGAATTCAATGTTATGCCTTTTAGACTAAAGAATGCACCAGCAACCTTTCAAAGGTTAATGAATCATATTCTCCAAGAATTCTTATATGAATTCATTGCTGTCTATTTAGATGATATCATTATTTACTCAACAACTTATGAGAATCATATTCAACATTTGAGAAAAGTATTCCAAGCAATCAAGCAAGCAAATTTAATGATTAAACTTAAAAAGTGTCATTTTTGCCTACCTAATATAACGTACTTAGGACATGTAGTTAGAAGAAATGGATTACAATCTGACCCTATAAAAATTGATAAAGTTAAAAGCTTTCCCATTCTAGTTGACCTAACAAGTTTGAGGTCTGCATTAAGATTATTCTCATATTATCGATGATTTGTTCCAGGATTCTCAAAAATTGCCAAACCTCTAACTCAATTGTTGAAAAAGGAAGAACTGTTTTTGTGAACAGATGCTCAACAAAAAGCTTTTGATATTCTAAAGGAGAAATTAATTACTGCACCCATTTTGCAGTATCTAAACTTTAATAAACTATTTATCTTATATACCGATGCTTCTGGAAATGGCTTAGGAGCTGTTCTCTCCCAAAAGTTAGAAAATAGGCTTGATTGTGTGGTAGCATATGCCAGCAGAAGTATAAACAAAGCTGAGCAAAATTATGGAATAACTGATCAGGAATGCCTTGCAGTTGTATGGGTTGTGAGATACTTTCACCATTATTTAAGCTCACAACCTTTTACTATTATTACCGATCACTCAGCTCTTAAATGGTTACAAACTTCAAAAATTCTTAAAGGAAGGAGAGCACAATGGATCATGGAACTTCAACAGTACGATTTTGAAATTAAGCATAGGCCTGGAAAGCTAAATTCTAATGCTGATGCCTTCTCACAAATCATATTAACCAAAAATACAAAGATAATACATGTGAAATTTTCATGGTAACTACTGAGGAAATTGAAAAATCAGAAAACGAATGGCACATTTCTTCTAAACATAACTCTATTAAAGATAATAAAGAAAAATGGTTTGAGGAACAATTACTTCAACAGTTCTCCAACGTATCCTTAATTACTACAGTTGGATACGAAAGCCTAAAGGATGAAATGGAAGATATATATCGTGAAAATATTAAGATTAAACTAGTCATAGCTAATCAACCTATTACCAAAAGTGAATCTCAATGTACTTTCGCCTGTGATACTGAAAATCATCATATTCATACTTATTGTAAAACGTGTAAAAAGAATCTACCTTATGGTACAATTATTCATGATTGTATTATAGGATATGAAAGAGGAAAAATTCATCCTGATATGAAACCAACTTATCTAGTTAATGACGTATAGTGGGAAGAACCAGTTCTAGTACAACAAGAAAATGCATATTCTCAACTTTATGAAATGTTAGATATTATTCCCTCATCTTCTTATTAATCTCCTATTCACCTCAACATTTATTAAAATATATTTATTTGAGTGAAAGCTGAAGTGTTTGCAGTGTGACAAACAGCTCAAAATGGATATAATACAATATAATCATCTTTTTAATTATTTACAAAACCAAACTTTACCAGACGATTTAATACTAACTCAACAACAAAAATTAGTTAAACAATCTAGATATTTTGAAATTTAAAATAATTATTTGTATAAACATGTTTGCTAAAGCTTTTTAAAGTTATTCGATCACATAAAATAGAAGCTGTACTTTATATGATGCATAATGATTCAACTGCTGGACATTTTGCAGTGAACATAATGTTCGATAAAATCAAAGAACAATACTATTGGCCACAATTATATGAAAATATTAGAGAATATGTTTATTCTTACAATAGTTACCAGAGAAAAGAAAAGCCAAAGAAATATGAAGAGCTATACCCTATACTAGTCTAAGCACCTTTCTATCAAATTGGTATAGATTTCGTTAGATCTTTACCCATAACATTAAATGGAAATAAATATATCATTGTAGCTGTTAATTATTTTACTAAATAGCCTGAAGTTAAAGTTGTTCTTGAAGCTACTGCAGAACAGGTTGCCTTATTTATTTATGAATATATAATCTGTCATTACAGATACCTTACAAAAATTCTTTCTGATAGAGGAATCCATTTTAATAATCAAATGATCAAGGAGTTGATGGATAAATTCAAAATTAAATATCTACTATCAACACCTTATCACCTCAAACAAATGGTTTAGTGAAATGTTTTAACTGTACCTTATGTGAATCTTTAGCAAAAACAACACAAGATCTAGATAAGTAGGATCTACAAATTGCACCAACCTTGTTTACATATTGTATAAGCAAACACTCTGTCACAAAAATATTTTCTTTTTATCTTATGCATGGGAGAAATGCAACATTACCTCTGGACGATCTTGACGATCAAAATGTCACATTATCCAAACATTTACAAGATTTTGTTAATCAATTACCACAAACTAGAGAAATTGCAAGAAATTGTATTGCAATCGCATAACAAAAATAAAAGAATCATCATGATAGACAAATTGATTGTCTTTATTAATTTGAAATTAGAGATAAAGTTCTTTACTATAATGCAGCTAAAGATAAGCAATGGTCTAACAAACTAAACCCAAAATGGAAAGGTTTTTATTATATCCATCAAGTTTTAATGAATAGATCATATAATATAAGAGAAATAAATAGAAGAGTGTTACATATACCTATAAATAGAAATCTATTAAAGTCTTATTTTGATCGCTAAAATTAAGAGCTTCAGATTGTTATATAAAGGATCAAATTCCTTTGAAAATTTCTCAAAATTTTTTAGCATAATGACCTTATTTCAAAAAGTTAAGGATGATTTGATGGCTGTTAATATCTTAGCAGATACTAATATTTTTCCACCTTACATAGAGACTGACTCAATTGCGCAAAAGGTCAAAACTACTTATAGAGCTTTATTACAAGCTATTAGGTTAAAATATAGAGAACTTCAAGTCCAGCTGAACGAACTCAATTAGGAACCAAATAACTTTATACTATCAGCAGTTATCAAAAAGAACCTACTATCTTTTTGAAATTCTAGGAATCACACAAATTAGACATACTAGAAAAATAACTCTTAGGACGATTTATAATCTTAAATCCCAGGAGTTTAAGGACTTAGTTGATGAAGCCTATAAAATTTTTGCAGAAACTGCAAATTTAGAAGAAGAAATTAATACCATATAAAGTCAATCTTATTGTGCTATAAAGATTAATGAATGATCAATGTTATTAATATCATTAGCATTTTTAACTTAATTAATATTTTTAGTTTATTTATTTTATTCATATATTATATTATTATTATTTATTATATTATTATCATCGTTAAATTATAATTTATCTTTTAAATTTATCTTATCGCTATAAAATAGTTTAGTGTTAGATAGTAATTTCTTATAATTATATTTTTGTATAAATAGGATAGAAATTTGTTTTTGCAAAAGGGCAGAGATAACAATATAAACTCAATAGTTCAAGTTCAAGACTTAGAATTCAAAGTTAAGGATTGCTAAACATACAAATCTCTATAATAAAGGAATTTTTTTTTAAATTACACATATTAAAAATTCTTCAACGTGTTAATTATGTTTATCATGTTTACAAATTGTTAAAGTTATTTACTCATCTAAAAGAATAAACTTAAAGTTGATTGTAATAGGACTTATTTTATAATAACTTAGTAGTTTTTCACACATTACTCTCTGTTATTAAGTCATAGTTACCCTAAATTTAACAGACTAAGTATAGGGTTAATACTGTTAAATGCAGTATTAAAGGGTTAACTCTTTTATAGTTAACATTTAATTTTAATTAATTTTATGTTAATCTTAATTATTTTACTACTGGCTTTATCAATTTGAATTGAGTTTACTAAATATGAGTAATTTTATTTATAGGTTAGACTTTCTCAGTAATCACAAAGAGTTTATGATAGAAATAAGTAATATTTTATTAAAATAAAAAGAAAATAATAAGATGATAAGATATAATAAAAATAAAAAAATAAAATAAATAAAAGAAGTATACAAAGTAGAAGAGTAGCATTGCATTATCTTTTACAAGAAAGATTTTTATACAGCCATCAGTCTGTTTTTTTCTTAACTTATAAAGAGCTTATTTATAAAATCAAAACTTAATATAATGAATTTGACGTCTAAGCTGATCAGATCTTTTTTATAAAAAATTCATTATCACTATAATGAATTATTTAATATATATAATAAATAATTTATTATAATAATAATGTTATCCAATTAGATCAATTAAAATTATCTATGATGATTTTATTGTTTAATTTTTTTTAATCATTAATATTTATCATTTTTATTTTATTTTTTTTTTTTTTTAATCACTTGTTTTAATTTTTTTAATTTTGTTTTTATATTTTATTTTTTTTTCAATTTAGATCGTGATTTTTTATTTTTTAATTGATTACAAATTAATATTTTTTTTATTTTTCATATTTATTTTATTTTTTAATTTTAATTTCAGTTTATTTTTAATTTTAGCTTTTTTTATTTTTTATATTTTTATTTTATTTTTTATTTTATTTTTATTTTTTAATATTTTTTAATTTTCAGTTTAATTTTTTAAATAATTTTTTAATTTTAACTTTTTTTTAAAAAATTTTCAGCTTTTATATTTTTATTTTTTATTTTTTTATTTTTCTTTCTACTTTTCTATCTTTTATATTATTTTTTATATCTTTTTTTATTCTTTCCATTTTTTGTATTTTTAATTTTTTTTTTAATTTTTTTTTTAATTTTTTTTTTCATTTTTTTCAGATTTAATTTTATTAATACTTATGATATGCTAATTTTGAATTTATTTTTTATAACTTTAATTATATACATTAATTTAAAATATAATTAACTGATATATTTAAGTTTTTAATATTTTAATTTATAAATTTCAAATTTTATTTGATATTAAATTTTAATTTTTTTTTTATTTGAGATCAGAGAGAAAAAAATATTTTTTATTTTTTAATAAATTTTTTTTATTCTTTTGATCTTTAATTTTTTAATAAATTTTTTTATTTTGGTTTTTTTTATTGAGAAAGAGGAGGTATTTTTTATTTTTTAATAATTTTTTTATTCTTTTGATCTTTTTATTTTAAATTTTTATTTTTTTATTTTATTTTTTTAGAACTGGTCTTCTTTGAATCTTAAAAACTAACTGATAAGTTAAATTTCTCTTCTTGAGGTAGGTGAGCTTCTTTGAAAACATTTACTAATATTTTTTTTTTTCTTTTTTAAGACTGTTTTCTTTAATGTAATATCTATCTTTCAAATTTTTCATTGAATCAAAAAAAATCATTATAAATAAATTCGTTAAAAAGGGTCATTTTATATATTATATTTATAAAATTTTTTCATACATTGTTATATGGCTTTTAACTAGTAAAATTCTGTATAGTGTTACAATTAAATATAATTTTGGCTGAAATTTTCATAATTTTGCTTGAAATCATTCTTGATAATTACAGTTAATCTCTTTAATAATCATTTGCCAAGATGTCAAGATGTTAGGATGTCATAGTGCCAGTTTGTCAAGGTGCTTATTTGTCAAGGCGCTTGTATAATAAATAGTCAAAATATTAGGTTGGCCTAATTAAAATTTTTTTTTATATATTGAGCTAGAAATTCTAAAATAACTCAATATCTCATATTCACCTTTATTTTATTTTTTAAAAACATTCTCTTCACAATTCTTCTTTTACATCTTCACGATAATTTAATTTTCACCTTTTTAATTTTCTAATTTCGCATTTTGTAACACTTTATTATTTTATTTTTAATTTCTGATTTTATTAGTATTTTATTATTCAATTTTTATGTAACAAATTTGTAATTACATAGTTTTAATTAATTAAAATTTAGTATTTAGTATTTATAGAATTTAAAATATTAATATAGCAAAAGTATAGAGTGAAAGTATAGAGTGCTGACATTAAGGTAACACTGATTAATTAATATTATTAAATAAATTCTTATCATAATTACTTCATTTTTATTCAATAATTACTCATTAAAACCTTTTGCTCACAATACAAATTGTTTATAAATACATAAACAAAAGAATTAAATCTAACAATAGTAAGGTTTTTAATATAAAAAAATCTGTACTATACCAAAATTTTGTATTAAGAGTTGACTGTATTTATTTTAAATATTTTGATATATCAAAAATATTAATTATATTAAATGTATCTGATATATAAAACATATTAACTATATTAAATATGTTAAACATGTTTAATATATTTAACATTTTTTGACATTCTGTATTTTGATACACATTTGCAGATCTATGATCATCAAGATCAACACCTAGTCACATTATTTAAATCATTTGTCATTTAGTTATTTAGTAATAGACTCAGTCTATTTAATGCAGATTATTTTAAAATCAGCTTATTTAATGCTGATATGACATACTGATTGAGAATAAATATATGCTGATTACTACTATTATTTGATTATAATTAGTATTCATACATATGATCTAATATTCCTGTAGTTTCAAATAAATCAAATCAAGTCAAGTTTAGAAATTAACTTTTTTTTCTGAGTTAAATTAAGAAAATCTTGAATTTTGAAAATAAGTTTTTATAAAGGAAGGGAAGAATGTATGATTTTTAACCAGATTGTATAATATTTCCTTCAGGAAAAGGAAGCTTAAAGGAAAACTTTTAGTAAAAAATGGGCTGTGAACTAGAGCAATACATTAGACAATGAATACACAAATAATAATTATGACAGTTGAAGGCATTGCTTGAACAGAAAGCTTATATTAGATACAGTTTAAACAAAATTTAATTAAACACTTAAATTAGTCAATGTAAATAGATAACATATAGAATAGACAAACTGGATTTTGCCTATTGCTCTTGGATTTTAGAGTAAAAGAAAATTATGGGAAGGTTTACTGTTCTGTTTATTTTTAACTGGTCAATACACATAATCACGTTATAATTAGTAAAATTATGCATGGATCAGTTTGGCTTTTTTTAGATTTTATTTTTTTTGTTTTTTGTTTACTTCACTAATACTTTTAACTAACACATTATATATAATAAGTTTTCTTGAATCAGTATTTGCTTATTTTATTTATATTTTTTTTATGTTAACTTTACTAACGCATTTAACTTTGATTGAACAACCCTCTTTGTCATAGAATAACATTGATAATTGGTAAAATATATAGCACATTATATAATAATCGGTTTGCTTTTTTTGATTTATTTTTATTTTAATTTCAATAAAACTTACTAATATATTTATCTTTATCTAGACAACTCACTTGATCACGGAATATTATTTCAGCATAATTTTACTTTTCTATAACTTTTTTTAATGTATTCTTAAATAATTACCTAATATAAAGTTTTTCTTTATCATTTTATAGGGCCCTCAATGATTGGTGATCAGATGGCATCTGGTAAGATTCTGTAACAAACTACTTTCATCCTTTTCAGTTCGAAGACATTGCGGCGTATATCGTTACAGATATATAAAAAGGAAGTAAGTTTCATCAGTTGATCTTTTATTCGCAATTCTTGAATCAACCAAATAAAATTAATAAAATGCCAATATCATCGAATGAAGATCAAATAATAACAAATCATCACATATCTAATCGATTTTTTCATATTTTAGATGTTTAAAATCAAAGCAGAGATATACCTTTCTTAATTTCCATATATTTGATATTCGTAAAGTAATTCTAGTGAATATACTCTTTTGGATGAGTATTGTGCCAAATTGAATTTCCCTGAATTTCAACAACGCATCTCAACAAAATTTGGATACGTTTATGAGGAAAATTTCTTTATATAATCGGATCATATTTGAGGGGAAACTGGTGTAATTTTTTTTTTTTGAAAATCTAATAAGTATTTGTAACTTTTCTGCATATATCATTATAAATAATAAAGTTTCGTCAAGTAACTGCTCAAATTTATCTCACCTTCTCAATTACATATCGAGATTTAGAATTAAGAAAGTATACTCACATTTTCCAAATATACGAAGGAAAATAGATTTGCATCGAAAATTATCAAAAATTTAAAGCCTATATGTCGATTTTTGTCTTGGTATGATCAAATAAACAACCATTCTTTGAATTTATTGCCAGGTCACATATACGTGACAACTTCGATAGTAACATTTTCATAAGTATCTTAAGCATTTTGATTAAGAACTTGACAATTAGCAGTTAGAGCTTTTCAAATTTTATAAAATCTAATTTTGCTATAAATTTCAGACATAAAAATAAATTCAAAAGTCTTTGATTAAACCCAAGTTTATTACTACTCCCAGATTACTGGGTAAAATACATTTTTTTGCATCAGAAATAATGACAGTCATGTCTGATATGGAATTATGGATTAATTCCTCAAATTTTTCACGAGGCTAGTATCATCTCTATTAATCAATTAAATTTCTTATTTTAAAAAATTTGTCATCTCATCTGTCTGTCAACAATCATTACTACATGTATATGAGGCTTAAAGATAAATTTTTCATGTACTTTATTTTTTATTTTTAATAAAATACCTAATTTTACGGGCAGATAGAAAACTGGTGCAGTACGATTCGTCAGACCAGTATGATACGATTATGCAGATCAGTATTTTTTCACAAAATTTGAATTGTACCGTACTGGTTCTATAATAATTATATAACCAATCCAGTACAATGATGGTATAGACTGATTTTATAAAATTCGTACCATACCATACTGGTCCTATAATAACTAAACCCTATTATAGGACCAGTACGGTATGGTACGATGTCAAATTTTGCATTTTTGTATTTTTTCTTTTTTTTTTTTTATTTAATATATTTTAATTGTTTTTTTTTTTAAATTCCTTCCCAGTATATATATATTTTTTTAATTGATTTTTTTCTTTTTTTTCTTTATTTTATAT
>CAJVPQ010003703.1:0-10588 GCA_910591825.1 Funneliformis caledonium
AATACTAACTTGCATCCAAGCTTTTTTGTTTCAAAAATAATAAACTGAAAGGTTTTTGTAATTAATATTTTTCATAACGTGAGGAGTTTTGTATTTATGAATAAATGTAAGAGCTATCTTTTCTGTTTCAGTTGTATTTGCTGCACAAAATCTTGTAACATGAGATTTTTCTTTTTTATGTTCTTATAAAGAAGCACATGCTAAAACTTTAGAGGGTTCTATTTTCCAAAAAAGACCTGTTTCATCACCATTCCAAATATTCTCTAGACTATAAGATGCAAGAAGCTGCTATAAAGCAAGGCAGTCATTTTCTATTGATTCAGCAAAAGGTGTACTTGTAGCTTCACCTTGCTTCTTGAACTGGCGTAAACTATGACATTTTTTAAAGCTAGTTAACCACCTATCTGAATAACGAAAATCTTCTATTGAAAACTGATTGACAAAGTAATTTGCCTTTGTTTTTAAAATATTACCATCAATATCCTGCTTCATATTAAGTGCATTATCAACCCAAAAGCTGAGTGCATCTTTAAGTTGAAGCCACTTTGGACTACAAAATTTTTTAACACTTTCTTGACTTTTTGAAATTGCAAGCTAATGCTCTTTCTCTTTCAAAATGTCAGTAATTATTGACTTTTCAATATGGTATTGTTATGCAAGACTAACATTAGAAATGTTTGGGTTGTTTTCTTTTGTTTCACAAATTTTGCACTTTTGTGCAACAGAAAGGATAACTCTCTTTTTTAACATATTGAAGTTTTTAAAACGTGTTCTGATATAAAGATTATCACGTCAGATTATCTATAGTTAACATAATTTATAGTGTGTTAGTATAACATTTTTAATTTAATTATCAATTATATAATCTCATATGCTAAATTTTAAATCACATGATCGTTCAGTTTATAAAATATATAGCTTAATATACCTATTCGGTTAAGATAAGTTCAGATGCGGTATATAATATTTTATTATATGAATTCGTTATATCCAGCCTGATTAATTATAAAATAATCAGTTCTGCAATACATGGTTCAGTATAACGAATTTTCAGTATAAATAGGTTCATTATATCCAAAGTCAACTGTATCTCTTTTACTAAGAGTAGTATTAGCTATTATAGTTTCATTTAGTGGGTAACCTTCCTGAAAAGAGAATTTTCTTCTGCTGATTTAGAAGTAGTACTACTTCTAAGAGTTATTGTAAATTTAGACATTCTGGATGGAGAAGAGTTATGACTTAGATTTAAGAGTGATATATTGAGATGAGTAAGTAAGTCACCTTGAAATTTCTTTTGAAAGAAGTCAATTTTAGTTTGAGTTCAAATACAATATTCAACTGCTCGCTCAAAGGTTAGTATTAGTACGTTTTTATATCTAAAAATATTAAGTATTTGCTTATAATATATTCCTTATAAGCTAGTAGTCTTTATAGTAATCGCAGTCTGAAAGGCTTTTAAACTTTTGCTAGTGTATAATAATGCTTCTAAAACCTTTTGTGTTTAATCAAAAAATTAAGAAAAGGTTACTGTATCCCTTTAGGGGGTGGATTACAAGTGATACAGGATGGATCATTTGTTAAAGTAAAATTGCCAGTAGTTTTTTTAAAGTTACATTTTGTCTATTATATATAGCTGAATGGTTTCATTAAAATTTTATTAATTCTCTAAAGTTATTTATAAAGTATTTCTCATAGTATTATATAAACAGAAAAAGAGAATCCTATTATTATTGTCAAATGTTAACATATAATCCTGTTGAATTGCAACTATTAGATAGAGTGTTCAAATAGTGATTCTTTTAAAGTTTACATAGTAATCTTTGTGTAGTTTAACTTAGACTTTATAATTTATATGATAATAGACTCTTAATAATACTAAAAATAGATAACTCAATTAATTCAGGGTGATAACAATATGTTTATTAACAATAAGAAAAAGAAATAAAGAAAAGAAATAAAAAAATAAAAAAAATAAAAGAACTAAAAGAACTAGAAGTATTAAATGTAAGAGGCCTAAAGATGGTCCCCATAATTGTTTTCAAATTTCAATTGAGTTGCAACTTAATTGCGTTATAAGGAAATTTAATTGCGCCACAAGTTGCAACTCAATTGCGCCATTTTTTTTATTTGTGGTGACCATCTTTAGTTAGGCCAGATGTTTCTAAAAGTATTACTAAAGGTATATTTAAAATTAAAACTAAAAGAAAAACTAAAAGCGAACTAAAATTTACATGATTTTATTATTCTTTATTTATATTAAATTTAATACATAAATGGATATAACAAATAAATTAAATATGTCAAATATATCAAATATATCTAATATGTTCTATTTATCTAATATATTAGTTATGTCAAATTTATCAAATATATCCTATATATCAAATATGTTTGATATGTTTGACATTTAGATCTGCAATATTCTGCATTATGTTTATCAATGCAATCCAGTTACAGTAACTAGTTTATCTAACAAGATTAATTATTTATCTTTTTATTTATTTTATAATAGGTATTAATATAAAAACTTCAAAATAAAATATGAAAGTCTTTAGTTTTAATTCAACTGCATATGTGTTAAAGTCAAATATCTTTATATTTAAATGTCTAAATAATTCAAAATCTGCAAAGAAATTTAGATTATATTCATAGAAACTTTAAAAGATTATTAAAGCAACTCTATCAGAAAAAGTTAAGAATTCAATCTTTTCTATTATGTTTCTCTTAACAATTAATATATTATTAAATACTTTTATCAAAAAAGAATATTATTAATAATTTTTGTCTATTATAAAACTATATTTATCATCACTTTTTTGTTCATTTTATAGATTATACTTTCTCTTTTTTTTCTTTTATAGCTGATAATAGTTATTGTAGATAGTTTTCTCTTAAATGAATTTTTTTTTTATATTAATGTTTCTTAATATGATCTATATAAAATTAAATTCAATAACTTTTATAAATTATTTTTTAAGATAAATTTTTTAATGTTAATAATATGAAATTTTCTATTTATTAGAATAATTGATATATACTTTCTTGGTTTTTTTTTACTAACTTCAAAGCTTTCTAAATAAATTAATATAAAATATAATAAATAGATATAATATAATCTCTTTTTACTTCATAAAATTCTAATTTTCATAACTCAATATTATAAGATTTATCATCTTATCTATTTTGTAATGGAATTTAATATTATAATATTCAGCTAGCTTATACCACTTTATAAATATTAAATAATGTACTGTATCTTAGCTCTAGCAGATAAACTGTATATTTAAAAAAGAACTGAATTTGATCAGAACATCAATGATGAAATAGTTCAAATTGACTAGAAATCAGATGGTTAATTTTAGGCTGATTTTGATATTATTTATGACTGAATTATCATATTTTCTGATTGATATAAATATATATTAATAGATGCTATCAATTTCAATTAGATATAGCCATTCAATATCAATTTAGAACTTAAATAACTATAAATTAGTCTAAAATTAACCTTAATTTAACATTAATTTAATATCAATTTAAAATTTAAATAATCATAAATCAGCTTAAAATTGACTTCAATTTGATATCAATTCAGTCAAATAAATATATAAAATTAATATTTTATTATTAAATTTAATAAATATTAAAATTTATTAATAATAAAAACCTAATATAATTTAACAAAAATATTATTGATTAATTTCCTATTTAAAATAAAATAAGCAAATAAATGAAAAAATCATATAAAATAATAATATAATAATAAAAATATAATCTATTTTCCTTCTAAATCCTTTAAATTATCTTAAATATTTGTTATCATAATATTGTCATTAAAAAAAAAGAATAAATTAATAAAATATGATCTATTTTCCTTTCAAAAATCTTTCAAAATTATCTAAAAATATAAAAAATAATAAATAAAATAATAAAAAATAAAAATTTTACACTTATTAATCATTTAAAATTTTTTTTATTAAAGAAGTAAACAAAAATCAGTTTATTATTTTGAAAAGTTAATTAAGATTTAACTTACATTTCAGATTTTTTTTTGTCTAATTTGATAGTTGAAAGCATATTCTATTATAAAAAGTAAAAAAAATCAGTTTATTATTTTGAAAAGTTAATTAAAATTCAATTTAAATTTTAGCTTTTTATTTATCTGATTTGATAGTTAGAGATATGTTTTTATTATAAAAAATAAAAAAAATCAGTTTATTATTTTGAAAAATTGATTATAATTTAACTTAAGTTTTAGTTTTTCTTTATCTATTTTGATAGTTAAAGGCATATGCATACTCTCGCTAATTTGCTTGAAAAATAGATTTTAGTTTTTTTTGAAAGGTTGTATCTGTGACTTGTTGTGAACATCAAGCTAATAATCGAATTTTAGATATATGATTTGCATTTTTATTGACAAGATGCATATTTTATACTCCAAGAGATTGTGTTTTTTTAATTAAAGTTTGATTTCGTTGATGAAGTTTTTGCAATCAATTTTTAGTTTTGTATTTGATGTTTGCAATTCTTGATATGTATATTTGTGTTTATAAAAAGTTTGAGAAATATATTCTCTTGCTTTATTTTGAAGATAGGGAGAAATAAGTTTGCCTTCATTCAGACCTTTAGGATAATGCATAGTTTTAATAAGGTTATTTGCTGCTGGAACTTCTTCTTCAGATAATTGTTAAACTGAAAAAATTAATTGAGTTTGTTCTTTGCTTAATTTTGGTAGTTTTGTCTCCAGATTTAAGGTATTGTCAAGATTTGTCTCATCCATTTCATTTATAATCTTATTGATTTTTCTTTTTTTGTTATTTTTTTTCACCTCCAACTTTTTAGCTTGTGCTTCACGAGCTTTTTTAATTGACGGACATGATTTGAAGTTAAAGGTATTCTTCCTGGTAAAAAATCCTAAATCTTTAATGTTTAATAACTTTTGGTTTGAGTTAGTATTCGAATTAAAACTATAAATGAATACATTATAAATTAGAAAACAACATGACACCTCTCTTTTTTAAAAAAATCCAAAGAAAAAAATTTTTTATTAGAGCTGTGCTCAAAAAAGATTTATTTATTATTTTTTGAGGGTGTAAATGATATTTTTTTTTGAAAAATCGAGCTGTTACATAAAAGAGATAATGATTTAGAACATTTTTGTAAAATTTGAAGCGAAGATATTGGGAAGAGTTTAGTGTTATTAAAGTATGAAAATGCATCGATTTAGTGAGAGATTAATTATAAGAAAAATTTAAACTTTGATGTTTATATCAGAATTACAAAAGATCGTTAATAGTAAATTTTACTATAGGACTATATAAACTATGTTGACCGAACACCCTAATGTATCACGTGCAAAGCCCTAACTCTTGTATTTATTTTTTGCATTAATAAAAATTGCAATAAAAGTTGTGTGTTCTGAATTTTTGACCTGAATACTCATGTAATTTTTGATCGTGAAAGAGTCTTCACAGATGTACCTTGATAATGCGACAACGATATTGAAAAGAAAAACCAGGTGCGATATATAAAAATTTAAATTATTACATACCGCTATAATGCGCCAAGATTGAATCTTTTGATTACAACGCAGGGTGGTATTGTATATTATGAAAATGAAGTACAACGTTCCTGCAGAACTATTTTATTTTTTATCTCTTGCTAACTCTGGAATTTATACTACAAATCTGAGTCTGAGATACAAGCGAAAATTGGTTAATGAGTGGGATCAGAAATTGATGCAATAGTAATAGAAATTTTTCCGAAATGTAAGAAAATTAGCAATTAGTCATTGAAAGCATGTCATATACATATTTCACTTAATTTTTCTTAATTGCAAAAAGAATCACTGCAAATTCGCATATCTCTTTATTTACATTAATTAAAAAAATTTATTAAGCAAATTAATGCTTATTTTTTCTTCTTTGTGACTTCTTTGTTTCCCACCTTTTTTGATCCTTTCTTTTCTTTTCCTAGTTTAATTAATTCTAATAACTCATCAGTTACTACAATTTCATATTTTTTACGTTTTTTGTATAAGTCCTTAGCTTCATCTCGAGATTTTCTCACTGGTATCAATTAAAGAGTGTAATCTTCAATGTAGCAAAAATTTTCCTGTTAAAAGAGAAAGTTTATCAGGGTCTCTTTCATATCACATCCTTCACGTATCATCATTTCATCTGAACGTGACCACATGTAGATAACGCCATCAATTCCTGAAGTGATTTATAAACATCCTCATTTGCCAGGGTCTTTTAACCAGAAAATTGAATCATAACATGAAAGCACAGGGCAAAAATTGGTAATACAATAAAGTTTGGCAAATTTCTTAATTTCAAAATCATACAGAATATTTTTGTTCGTCTCATATTGAAACGGATATTTATCTTTCAGCATTTTAAGAAGAGCGAGCAGATCTTTCTCGTGTTGTGTTCCATCATCATTTGACAATTCTGACATGGCAACATTGTTTGTTGCATTGCTGTTGAAATTGTACGTGTCCTCATTGGAAGGTCTTGACTCCACAGGGATAACTGAAGCCACGCATTGGTTTCGGCACAGTTACCGTGACTCCAGGGTTCCATTTTTTCCAACAGATTCCATTCGCGTCCTGTGGAAGTATGTGCTGGTTCGCTAGGTCGAAATCCTGTCGTAACTTCAATAACTTTACTTTGATTTTCGCAGAACTTATCAACGATGCTCTGAACGAAATCTTCTTCACTCTCTAGTGGTGTTTCTGACATTTTGATTTCAGAGAGATTGCAACCACTGTTGAACATTTCTCGGGTCTTCTTTCTAACATTACTATCCAATTTGCTAGTTGAACCAGGTGATTAGATATTTCGTTTGGCTGATAAGGGTCTTTAAGGTTCTCAGAACTGAGCCGATGTTCATTGAGTAAAAGACACATAGGGTATCCTACACCATTATTATTTGAATCATCGTATCATTTACATTTTTTACATTCACAACTACCCATCGTGGTTCTCCATCTAGATGTCTCAGATATAGCTGTCTGTTCCTCCTAGAATATTATACAAAAATTTAGTCAAGATTTGTTTGAAAAAAAAAAAACAGCATACTCTAAACATACCGGTATGGTTTTAAAAACGTTTTGTACAAATACCTCGCTAGTTGGCTTCTCTTTGACAAAACTTTTAGGTAATTCCATAACTAGAATAAAAAATAAGTTAGCTTTGTAATTTTGTTAAGAGCAAGGGAAAACTTTACCTCATCCGATGAACTAAAAGCCTGTAATAAGATGCTGTGATTGCCGTGTAGCATATGAAATGACTTATGGAATGTTAGAATGTCATGCAACACAATGTAAATATATAATAACTATTACATCATTTGATCTGGTGGTTTTCCAAATTAGTAATGGGATTAATATATAGTAACTATTACATCACTATGCATTTGATTCAGTGTTTTTTCTGAATTAGCCTATTTTTATATACTGGCAATTTGTTGTGACTTTGCATTTGTATTTTGTTCGGAGAGTTTTACTAAGATCAATATTTTGTTAATTTATTTCTGCATGTTCTATGCATAACTGATGACCATTTTGTTCTATCCAGAATATCGAGATTGGGACAAATGAAATCGGATTAGAGTTAATGTTGGGATGTGTTAGTACATAGATAGCTTAGATGAACGAAACACCAGTAAGCATTAGTATAGAAACTCTACTTCACTTGTAAAACGTTTATGTATTTTCGAATCTTGTAATTTATTTTTTTACATCAATAAATCAGCAATTCCGATGAGGATATTACCTCGTTTTTTATCTATGCTAACGAACTTTTGAATTATTCCATCTCGTATAAAATTTATCATTGATAATTCATTGAGAATTAAATGCCAAGCTCTTAACTGATATTGCAGAACTTAGGAAGAAGTTTTCTGAGGTTAAGATCAAGAATGATGAGCTTAAGGATAAGAATACTGAAATCTCTGAACTTAGAAGGAAGTTTGCTGAGATTGAGGCTGAGAGATCTGAACTTAAGGCCAGGATTGCTGAGCTTCTAGAACAGGGTGTGGAAGAAGATAAGAGGCGTGATGCTGAGAATACCAAACTCAAGACCAGAATTGAGGAGTTAGAATCTGAAAATGTTGAGTTTAGAGATAGAATCACAAAAGTGGAACAGAAATAGATGCTAAATGACTTAAAGGGAAATAATTCTTCTAGCAACAATTCATCTAACTTCAATTTGGTTGCAGATCAGGTATCCATGGTAACACATCATGAGAAACTATTAGTAGATACTTTGTTACCTAAAAAATTGATACCAGAGGGGTTACCAGAGGTAACTGTATCAGCTGTTAATATACATGTTATAGATCAATATCATTAAATATTCTTGAAAGACAAGGAAACAGACGCTTTCTTAGATGAAATGCATAAGAAAAATATTAGTAACAAGATTAGGCAGAGGAAACGAGAAAAAAAGTTTAGCCAATCGCATGTGCTTTTCAGAATTCGTTCTCAATTACTTTTGAATCATTTCACTGTGAAGCAGACCTCTTCATGACTAACATTAAACATGCTCTCCTAGAATAGGTAGTCAAAGAATTGATTCTAAACCAATCCTCTTTGGTTCTTATGGAATCCCAGAAGATAGAAGAGAAACAGGTTAATTTATCAGAGATCAAGGAAGCGAAAATCCCTATAATCAGAAAGTAGAACAAGATTTAATATGTGAATTACTTGAATTTATCAGATATCATGATTTCACATCCTTACTGAATTCTATATCTAGCAAACATATTCCAGATGTTTCAGTCAAAGCTAACCTAACTTCAGGTTCTGTACTTCATTTAGCTCATTTATTTAACAAGGTTGAAAAAACTGGTCAGAAAGAAAAATTACAATGGTATTACTATAGTGAGGAGTATGAAAAAAGGTTATAGCCCTTAATTCTGAAAATAATATTAGCGATCAAATGGCAAGAATGCAAATTTATGATAAAATGGAGCTGTATCTTTCTGGTAAAAAGAGAGAATATTTGCGTAAGATGACACAAAAGGCTAAAAACATCTATACGTTATTTAAAAGAATAGGAATAGATAAAATTAGAGTAGTTACATGTAGTGCTTATGTAATCTTTAGGCTAACTGATGCTTAAATCCAGAATATAATAAATCTTTATACTGATAAACTAACCAAATCTCAAAAATTGATCAGTGTGAACAATTGTTCACGTGCACGTGATCTATCGGCCAAATCGAATAAGTCTGGATCGAAAAAATTACCAGATGTCAGGATAAGCACTTCACCTACATCTCAAACTTAAATAAGAAAAGTTAAAAAAAACTGTTGTGTATTATGTTTAATAAGGTCTTGTCTTGGAATAGAACTCACAAATTATTTTTGTTATCATTGAATTCCCATAGTTTTGTATACGGGATTAGATATACAAAAAGCGAGATTCCATTTATGATCTGCATATAATGATCCGAAAGCATTTAGTGGAGAAAGGTCTAAGATGTTTTAACATTTTATTAGAAATATTAGATGGCTCAGAAGCTTTATCATTGAGAACTGTGTTCCACACTTCTTCTGAGGGGGGTTACATGAGATCATTGTAAATTTCAGGATCAATAGAATCATCTGGATTGTATATATGTTCCTATTATTCAAGGTCTGTCTAAAAGAGAGTCAAATATTGCCTTTTAATCATCCACCAAATTGGAATATCTTTTTATCTATGGCACTCTGAATAGCTTTAGATTTGTGAAAATCTATTAATAGGGGGTTTATTTTGAGAAGTTTTGGTCACAAATCTCTTAGAATAGTTTTGACAGTAGCATCTACTATTGATTTTTGAAAAGAATCCTAATAGTAATTAAGATGATGAATATTATTAATGTGATTTGACTAAGAGTGTTAAGCCTTGAGGATTTGCAACGATGGTCAACTGAGGCACTAAAGGTATCCCAGTCTTATTCATTCATGTCATAATAGTTAAAGACAAGTTTTTTAACTGTTGAGTTTTGAGTGAAAGAGGGTTGATTGAAGAGAAAGCAGAATTATTGACAAATATGACAAGATCATCAGGAGGATTGTGTTGCTTGATAAGGTCTAAATTATTAATAAGATGCAGGTCAGAAAGAGTGTCTAAGAATTGTGTTAATGATGATGGATTAGGTAAAAATTACTAACGAGTCTCTTTGATTGGCATCTTTAATGAGATCTATAGTCTTTTTAATTGTTTTCCTTCTAAGTAAAGTGTCTGAACTGGAAATGTAAATGTTAATAATATGGAGTTTATTTTATTTTGAATTGAAAGTCAAGTGAAAAAATGCGATGATAAAATGAGGGGATGGCACAAATTGATTTTAATGAATGATTTTGTGAAGAATGTTTAAAATTAGTTTCTTGAAGTACAATGATATCTAAATTATGTAGTTTATAAAGATTAAGGAGAATGATTGTGAGGCTGAGTGAAAGAGTGTATGATTATAGGGTTATGCAATCATAAATATTTAAAGAATAAATCAGGAGCAGGGCCCTATAAAAAATTTGCATACGTTTTTTCATTATTATAAATAAGTTTAGTATACGTTTTTTGAAATTCCGTAACAC
>CAJVPQ010003704.1:0-10587 GCA_910591825.1 Funneliformis caledonium
TAATTTATTTATTTGTCACATGGAATTTAATATATTATTTGTCACGTATATACTAATAAATTCATATATATCATGCGATGCTTATTTTCGGAGGAATACGGTATATATATTGTTCAGATCTTGGGGAATATTGAGTAGAATATCTTAAAAGATCATATTTAATACAAATAATAGTAAAAAGTTTTCATTTCTTCTCATAGTGAAAAATATTTAATAATCAGTATCTGCAACAGTACCTAATAATCAATCATCAAGGCCATCAAATCCAATGATAACAACATTATCAGCAGGAAACACAAATGGTTGATCAACACTAGGAAATCCTTACAACTTTTTCTAAGCAACTCAATATAGTCATATGTTTGACCTTTTTACACCACTTGATTCTTTCTAAAGTAGTAAGTAGTAACTAATCTATAAATTAGCAACTAACAAGTAACTAATATTTTAGAAGTAATTTAAATAATAGAGAAAATAACATGATAGAATAATAAAAAATAGCTATCATAGAAAATTTACAGTAAACAATAATAGCTCAACCATATAATATACGAATTCTATGAGGAATAGTTCTTAATCAACTAATATGATAAGTC
Organism: Funneliformis caledonium; assembly: GCA_910591825.1. Taxonomy (NCBI): domain Eukaryota; kingdom Fungi; phylum Glomeromycota; class Glomeromycetes; order Glomerales; family Glomeraceae; genus Funneliformis; species Funneliformis caledonium. The sequence continues at coordinate 597 of CAJVPQ010003704.1, forward strand.
TTCAATCAATATTTAGCAGTTTACCATTAATTAATATAAATATTTCTTAGCTAATACTTACGTCTCAACTAGTTATAGTATCAGTAATAAATATTGATAAAGATTGGTCTTTAAGAAAAGAGTGTAAACAAAAATTCTAATTTTTCAATCCTATTTTCATCTGGCATTTTGAAGGTAAGAACTAATGCAAAGATACTTTCTTTTTTATTAAGTTGTATTATATAAGAAGAATTTTTTAAAATATGTCTAAAATTATCTTTGTATAACATGTTAAATTATATACTATTATTAGAATTATGAGTTAACATATCTATATTTAGCTTTTGTTATTTTAAAATATTTTATTACTTTATACTATTAATGTATAAGATAGTTTATTTATAGAATAATTTAATATTAGTAATATAATAGATAATACATTTTTAAAAGAAATCAGTATACTATTTTATTTATTTATTTTTTTACTATATTTTATGTATTTTTAGCATTAAAACATGTTAGCTTTGTTTATTTTCTTGTAATGATAAATATAGTAAGTTACCAGAGAAAAAGACTGAAAGGAAAAAATATTATATTTTATACTAATACTATTAGTTAATATATTATTATAATTTAATGTATTCATTATTTGATATAAATTAAATTATCATCTTTTGTTATTAATATAATATTCTCATTAATATATATTAAAAGGATAATCTCTATAGTATTAGAAATAATTTCTTATGTAATATTAGAATTATGATCATTAGTTTCTATTTTATATAAATTTTAAATACAAATTCTTGTAAAGTTTTCAATAAAATTATCATTTAAAAATTTTTTTTGTGCAATTTTTTTCAAAAGAAAAGTCTTTATATATTTTTTGTTAAGTTTTCTTATTAGCTAAAATACTTTCAAAGTTTCTTATAAGAGAAACTCTGCAATAGTAAAATTTCATTTTTCAAGTTCAAAAGTAATATAAGCTTTAGTTTTTAAAAGTAAAGTATATCTTAAAAGAAAAGATATTTAAAAATATTTAATATTATATTCTAAAAGTTTTAATAAAATAAAATATGTTTTTGTTTTTAAAAAATTATATGTTTTTAAATTTTTCAGATAAGAATTCTCAGTAATTCTTTATTATTAATATTAGTATCAATATTAGAGTTATTATTAGAGTTATTAATATATTAGTATTAATATTAGTATTAGATTTAGTGTTAATATTAGTTTCAGTATTAGTATAAGTGTTAGTATTAGTATTAGTATTAATAAGCATAGTAGACTTTTCTGTGATTGGCTAATTATATACTGTTACGGTCAGTTTTTTAAGATGCTTATGAGTGATAAGCATAGTAATATTTATGGGTGATAAGCAGAAGGTTTAATTTGATAATTAGATTTAAAAGAGTGTTGATAAATTAACAGTTTATTTAATAACTATAACAATAAAGTACTGCTCCAGTCAGCGCTCTGTACTATATAATTATGTTAAGAAAATTAAACTAAACTATTTTATAAAACTATATGTCAGACATACTGCTAAGCTAAAAGAAATTGTCTTCTATTTATATAAAATGAAAAATATAAAGTTATCAAAGATATAAAAGAAATAAATATAATAAATAAAATATATGAAATAAATAATATATAATAAATATATGAGATAAATAAGATAAAATAAATAAAAGAAATATATTGTATAAAAGAAATATATGCTATAGACGACATAGATGACATAGAAGACATATATGATTTCTTAGGGATTGACGTCATCCTTTAGATCATCATCATCCATGTCTTCTTTCATATAATAATATCATGTTAAGTGTTAATAGTTTCTCTTAAGATTTCTCTTCAGAATTTAACCATTTTGTGCTTTATTTATCAAGTAAAAAATGATTTTATTAACTTCTTATTAATATTCAAATTGCAAAAATAATACAATGAAAAATAATTTACTACTATCTATAAACTATTTTAATCAACTTAAAAATATTAGATTAAAAATGAAAAATGAGACAAAAATCATAATAGTTTAACTAATTAATACAGGTAAAGCATTTATAACTAATTTATTAGATAAATATATAAAAGTCTAAAAAAAATAATGAAGCAATATTAGGGATTCTTGATTTCTAAATATTATAATTATAGCTTTAAAAATTTCTATGCAATAATTATACAATAGGTTTATAAAAATTATAAGAAAAGACCTTTTTTTTTCATTTGCTTAGAAAAAAAAATAAAGTAACAGTTTATTTAGTCTTTATTTAAATAATATTTACTTATTGCTAATTATGAATATAATAAATTATCAGATTTTTAGGTATGAAAAATAAAGGATATGTATATCTAGGATTAAATAAGTATAGTGAACTTTATTTTTTATTATCTGTTTAGATATTTAAAAAGAAAGTCTAATTATGGTAATATTAGCTATAATAGTATACAGTCAATCCTCTCTAAATGCATCTCTTCAGAATAATAGTAAAAATTTTAAAAAATATGCATTTAAAGAGTATGTACATTTAAAGAGAAAATTTCTATATGAATTCTATATACTTGAGAATAAATGAGAGCGTGCATTTAGAAAGAAAATATATAATATATATATTTAATAAGGATGTATTTAGAGAGGATTAACTGTATATACTTATTAAAATATTACTATCAGCAAAAATAAGAGTAAATTATCAGAAATAAAATCTATATATAATTCAATGTTAAAAAATATATATAATATTCATGAAAATAATATAACCATAAATTTCTCAGAGGTGGATGATAATTATAAATTCATATATTAAATTTTTCAGATCAATCCTTAAATAAGATTCTGAATATTATTATAATAAAATAATATATCTGTTTTATTATACAAAGCATTATAAAGCTAATACATATAGACATGTATGATAAAAATAAACATATTTCTGATTTTCATTAAATGCATATTATGTAATATTAATGTGTAATTACAAATGTTAGACAGAATATTTAAGTGGTAAATCTTTTAAAGTTTATATAATAATTCAATATTAACTTAATAAATTAATAGTTTTATTATATACTATAAAATATATTTACATCTTAGTTAGTTAAATTTTTTATATATTGTAAAGTATATTCATATCTCAGTTGGTTAAGTTCTATTATATACTGTAAAATATATTTATACTTCTATTGATTAGATTCTATTATATATTGTAAAGTATATTTATATCTTAGTTAGTTAGGTTCTGATGTTAATCATATTACTCAAAAAATTTATATAAAAGTTACAAGTTATATTAAATATTTTATTAATAAAATTAAAAAATAAAAGATAAAATAATAATATAAAAAATAAGAAAAGAAAGGAATTAATCACATAGTTAACTAAAGATTATGCAAATTCTATAAATAAACTGATTATAGTAAATTTCATAAGTTACAGAATACTTGGTAAAATTTTTGCTGAAAAGTTACTGATTTTCAGATTTACAGGTTATCAGCAAATTGAAATAAATAATAAATACGTGATTTGTATGTTAATTAATATGTCATTTACTTAAAATATAAATAATGTTATATATATATATATCAGTATTTTTGTGCAATAAGAAATAAAATATAATTATTTAGAATAATAACTTTTATTTAAAGTTTTGTCTCAATGCTTATCCAATTTATCTTATTGCTTAGATTGTAAAAATAAATATGATCAAAAATGTACTTATCAAGCAAGTGGAAAAAAAGAAAATTAAATGTAATTATATTGTAGATTTTTACCATAAGCCTTTCACACAAAAAGTTATTATAAATTAAAAGATTACGTTAGATAAAGAATTTATTGAATAGATTCTTACTAGTATTTCTCTGCTTATCATATTTTTATCATATCTAAATAATATAAATATTTGTATAGATTGTATGAATAAATATTATAAAGGTATTATTTTATATAAATTTTTTAATAAAGTATTATAATATAATTACTCAAATTATTAAGATACAAAGAATCACAAATTAGCAAAAATCACAAATTCTATTTCTAAAAATAAAGATTATATTGATCTAACTGACCCTATTTTATCAAAATCAAGTTCATCATTAATATCAACTTTTAAAAATATTTTTATATTACGTAAATATAATCTTTTTATTATATAATCTATATTATTAATTATTTTTATAAACTTATAAATTAAATTTTAATTTAGAATATATTACATTAGTTTGCTTTGATAAATATAAATAATCATATAAAAAACTTGATAGAGCAATTGATATTCCTTATTGCTTAGATAATTTAAATATATTTAATAAAATAAAAGAAGAAATAAACTGTCAGTCGAATGGGGAGAAATAGAACTTAATTTTATATATTATCAGAAATCTTTTAGTATTAAGGCAGATCACTTTGATTTAAAATCCAATAATGCTATTCAAAGTTTAAACTAGAATATAAAAATTACAGATTTACTGGATTTTTATTTCAAAATCTAGAATTTATTTATAAAACTAGATATTTATCTGAAACTAAAAAATTTAAATTTGTCTAGATTTTATTGGCTGGAATTTTTTTAGGCTGGAACATATCAATTTTGCGTAACAAAAATATAACTTTTTTTTCAATTATTATGAAAAGTTTTGTTATTTACATTTTATCATAAGAATTAATTATTTATTTATCAGCATAGTTGATCATTTTAATTTTTGCATATGTAATTAAAAGATGATAGGTACAGTATTTCATAATACATATATATTCTTAACTGATTATTCTATATTTTTCTATAAATGCACTTTCTGTATAAATACATACTTTTGTTTAGTCCTGAGAGAAATGCATTTATAAAAAGTTTATATTGATCAATATAACTGAAAACTAATTCATATTTTTTAAAAAATTCAAAAAAATTTATTATTTTATTAATATATATTTTAACAAATATAATAAATATAAAAAATTTAAATATATACAGGATAACTTTAAGGTTTTTTTTTAAAAAATCCAGATTTTTTTTTATAAAAAATAATTAATTAGTATATGTTAAAATCTAGTTTGTATACTAATACTATTATAACATTATTACAGAATGCAAAAAAAGAAAGAATGTTTAATTATGTGTATATTCTGTAAAAAAAACTAAAAAAAAGCAAATAATTTGTGAAAGTTCTGTGATAGAAGATGATACTGAAAAATCTCTACTAAAAAAAAAAAATTGTGTATAATATATATTTTATTATTCTTATATTTTATTTATTATAATATGTATTTTTTATTTAATAAAAAGATTAATTTGAAAACATCAGATATTTCTTTATTATTGAAAAATATGAAACTAGAAATATATCAAAATTTTTTTAAGTGTGAATATCATATTTAAGGTTGTTTAATTACTGATGATGGACGTCACCTTAAATTAAATAATAAAATGATTACAATTTAGACAAGAGCAATAGTAATAAGCATTTTTAATTATAAATATTATAATTGAATATTAAAATTTTTTTATTATTAGATTGCTAAAATTAAAAGAATAGATGCAATTCATTCACCTTTAATTAAGATTTTTGATAAAATTATTTTTATATTATATTTCTAATTTATTTATTATTATTATATAAAAAAAGAAAAAAATAAACTAAAAAAAAATTTAAATAATCTTTTATAAAATAAAGATTCAATTTTATTTACTTCTATTACTCTAACTACAATTCCAATTACATCAATTACATTATCAAAAAAAAAGCCTAATGTAATTACTATTTATCTTAAAAAAAAATTACTATACAAATCTAATATTTAGGTAACAAAAGGCATAAAAATTTTTGATTTTATTAATTTTGTATTTCCAATGGATCCCTCATAATATAAAAGATTTATTGTAAAATCTTCAATTAATAAAGATAGAAAAGTTTTTTTATCTGATCAAATAATTGAAGAAGTTTTTTTTGAATAATATATTAATTTGTAAATTAATATAAAAAAAATTACAATTGATTTTAATGAACTTTTTAATAAATAATTTTATTATTATTATTATTATTATTATTATTATTTTATATAAATCTATAATTTTATAAATTTTATTCATTTAAATATATCCACTATGCTGAAAATATACTTTTGATAAATATTTATTGATGATTATATATGTTAAATTTAAATCTTATATAGGATTTTATATAGATTCAATTTAATTTCGATTTTAATATAAATGACTTTTAATGTAAAAAAAAATACTTATTCAATCTATAATTAATTGTAAATAAATAAGTTAAAAAAAAATAAAAATAAAAATATGACAAAAGCTACAGTAATTAATATATTAAAGTTCTTTTTATTATAAACTTCTTATATATCAGATTTAAATCTGATGAATATAATGGCAAAAATTCAATCTGAACTTTTTTTGCATTACAAATATCAAGTAAATGTTATCCTTAATATATAAAAATATTATTTAATATCAAAATACTATAAGGATCTGGATATATATTTATCTTAAAAAGTTTTGATAAAAAAAATTAATTTATAATAATATATATTAAAAATATTTATGAAAATAATAATACATACCAAAACATATTCAATAAAATAAGTATAATAATTACTATTCATAGGACCTTCTTGAATTGCATATGCTAGAAGACTATTAAAATATAACACTCCTTCTATAGTATATTATTTTTCACAAACAAAAAATGTGTATTTACATGCATATTTTCCTTTAAAATTCCATCTATAACATTGAGAAAGTGTTTTTCTATTATATGCAGACTCATCAGAAAATACAAGTTGTATTGAAGAATTTTGTGACATATGAACTATAAAATTTAATCTATCATTTTTATTACATTCTATTGCTAGTTTAGATAACTAAATATAATAAATAAAGTTAATAAATAAAATTATTTATAACTATAAAAATATTTAGAAAAATTCTTTACATATTTATGGGTATAACCAAGGTAATATATTGCTCTCTAAATAGTATAATAGCTAATATGACATCCCAACCATAATTCTATTTTAGATTGTAATTTTTATGAATACCAGTCCACTCTCTTTTTTAAAGATTTTCTAAATATTTTATATCATCAACTTTAAGTATTCTTATCTGTCCTAATGCTGATAATAAATTCTCTACATATTCATATTTTGAAATTTTAGAAAAACTCTAGAAACTGAAGATTTACTAATGTTAAGTTATCTTGTAATTGCTTTACTTGAAAGTTTTTCTAGAGTCCTTTCAATTATTAACCAACAAATATGTTCATTTAATTTTGTATTAAGCATTATATAGCATTATACAAAAAATACACAACTTTATTATCCAAAGTGATATAATAAAAAAAAATACAAAAATTGATTGACTAATATTATGTGTTTATTATTTTTTCAATTTGCTGATAACCTAAGAATCTAAAAACTCAGCAACTTCTTAGCAAAAATTTTACCAGGTATCCTGTAACTTATGAAATTTGCTATAAGTAACATCTAATAACTGATAATTACTTTCTTATCATAAATTTAGTCCCCTTTATATACTTTTAATATAAATCCAATATATCATATATATTAAGTATATCTGATATATTAGATATATCAAATATATTTAATATATTAAATATGTTTGACATGTTTGACATGTTGATCTATATCAGTTTATATTACAAAATTAAATATATCTACAAAATTGATCATGTTAACTATATTATTTATATAACTATTTACAGTGCATTATATAAATCAATTATATTATGATAGTTCTGTTACAGTAATAAATAATATTCTACAAATCAAAAATCAAAGTTTTTTCAAAATAAATAAACTTCTATTATTTTCTTACCTTAATTTCTAATCTAATAAGTTATTATTTTTTGAATAAAAATGAGAAAAAAGAGACAATATTAAAGCTCTAAATGGTTTAGATTAATCTGAAAATTTTTAGTTCAGATTGACTTTAATTCAATTTTAGATTGCAAAAAAATCAATCTGAAAATTTTTGGTTCAGTTCAGATTTTTTTTGGATTATATTATAAATCTAATCTGAACTCAAAAAAATCTGACTTGAACCAAAAATTTTGGATTAATCCAAAATTTTGGATGGTTCATTTATTCATTTAGAATAATGATATTAATCATTCTAGACAAATAATAAGAAAACTATTCATTTAGAATGATAATTTCAATCATTTCAAATTAACTATTTCTTTATCATTCATTTAAAATAATAATTTAATCATTCCAATTGAATGATTTCTTATCATTTGTTTAAAACAATAATTTCAATCATTCCAAATGAATGATTCTTTTATTATTTATTAAAAATGATAATTTTAATCATTCTAATTGATTTATCATTCGTTTGAAATAATAATTTCAATCATTCTAAATGAACAATTCTTTTATTATTCGTTTGAAATGATAATATTAATCATTTTAATTGAACAATTTTTTATCATTTATTTAGAATGATAATATCAATCGTTCTAATTGAATGATTTTTTTATCGTTCATTTGAAATGATAATTTCAATCATTCCAAATGAACGATTCTTTTATCATTCATTTGAAACAATGATTTCAATCATTCTAAATGAATGATTCTTTTATCATTTATTTAGAATATTATTATTATTCTAAACAAATAGTTTTCTTATAGTTCGTCTGAAATAATTGATATTATCATTTCAATCAAATGATTCCTTTATTGTTCTTTGGAACATTATTATCATTTTAAATAAAAGATTTTCTTATTATTCATCTAAAATGATCAATATTATTATTCCAATTGAATGATTCCTTTATTATTCTTTTAGAATATTATTATCATTCTAAACAAATGATTTTCTTATTTTTTGTCTAAAACAATATTATTATCATAGAAAACATGCTAAAGATCTTAGAAAATACTCTTTTTATTATATGAAACAGTTCATTAGCTATTGTAGTAACCAGTATTATCATAAGATATTAATAAGACTTTGATAGAACACTAATGAGATATAAATAGGATAGATAAAACATTTAGAACATAGTGTGAAAAAGGTTAAAACATATAATTAAGACATATAGCTAAGACAATAAATTTCTAAAACATCAAAAATGGATATTACTAGTGGTAATTATATATTTATATATAATAACCTTTATACCATTACTCAATCTATCATATGCTCTTTTAGGACTTTCAAATGGTTTCTATTATTAGAATAAAAATTAAATCTAAACTATGATCGAATTCTATCAACAATACAATCATTAATCATAATTTTTGCTATAACTATTTAACCTGACTACCTTCTCTGATCTCTAAAATAACCAAGTTATAGTTAAATAAAATATAAATACAAATTCTTTTATTCTTAGTAGTATAACTTTTCTTAATAATGATACTATTCATTTAATGCATCTTGTCCCTTAATAAGCTCTTATAACTATATAATTCTAGACCTCTATACTCACTGTCAAATTTACTAAACTACAGCTATCTTTAAGAGGGTATCATAAAAACTATTAAGATTTTGTATAGTTATCTTAATTACTTTTAAGAACTATCAAATTGATACAATACATAAGTATCTTATTCTTAAAAACTTTACACAAACTGACTGTAACTTATTTTCTTTCAGTGAAAAACAGTCTTTTCATAATTTCACTTCTTCAAATTTTCTAAATCTAATTAATAAATTCACTTTATTCCTATATAATATTTAACTTTTTACTTTTCTCTCTCCTTTGTCTACTCAAAAAATTTAGAATTTTATACTAATAGTTCCTTCAAAAATATTAATTTACCTTCATTAAAAATAGGTTTAGTATAATTGTAAACTCATCAAAGTTTACCAATAGTTTTTTTTTTTTTCAGTATTTATTATAGCTTTTTCTACTTAAATTCGCAACCATTTTTACTTTATTTTTAACTGCCTTCTTTATTACAATTAATTATAGATTGAATAAGTATTTTTTTTTACATTAAAAGTCATTTATATTAAAATCGAAATTAAATTGA
>CAJVPQ010003705.1:0-10582 GCA_910591825.1 Funneliformis caledonium
TAAAAGTAAATCAGAAGGGAATTTATAGTAAATAAGCAGGCAAATTTGCCTGCGAACCTCTACAGTTTAAGGGATAGCAAGAAAACAAACCTGTATTGGTGAATTGCTATGTGAGAAGTTTGTTTTTCAGCTAGTGATTAGGTAAAGAAACCAAAATATTTTAAATTTGTAAGGACAAATTTTAGCGCTTCAGAGTAACTCAATTGCAAATATAGCTGACGCTAGATATTTACTAGTATTAAATTTGATTGCACCTATTCTTGCTAAAAATAAGCTGCATATAAGCCAAAAATCTTCTGACAATTATTTAGATAGGCTTATTCAATCAATATCATTTACACAAGAACATATGACTGTTCTTGAAAATGCAAATGCCAGAGATTTTGATGATGCTGTCAAGTGTGATATTTATAAAGCTCAGATGGAAGGAAAATATTTACCAGTTTCTACCTAAGATCCATATAATGAAAATGTTCTTATTAATACTCTAGCTACTTTACGTGTTTAGATGAGATTAAATATCAATGTAAAACAGTAAGTAGTTGGCAGTCAGCACTTCAGAGGTTAACTCAAGAAAGATTTATATCTACAGATTCATCAGATACTTATGAAAAAAGAATCTGACTTTATTATTAGGTATAGTGGATATAATGCCCAAACTGTAAAATTTCTTAAGAATCACTTGTCGGGTGATCTTTATACATAAATGTGAGCTATTGCTCCTAGTGGTATTAATGCATTCTTTATACAACTTAAAGATATATGGTTAGAGCATACCTCAAATTTAAATGGGGGTCAAAATTATCAGAGTAATTTTTTAGCTGAGATTGAAAAGTTAAAATCTGAAATAGCATCCTTACAAACCAGCTAGCTTAACTAATCCAAACGTATTCTCAAAATAATAATGCCTTAGAAAAGATGTATATTTGTGTAGTGTATTTAGGGATGTCACCTGATATACCAAAAGATCTTATGTCTTTAGATAATTATATTAATGACAAATTAATAATTAGATTGAGCGTTGCTAATACCAATTATACTAAGCTTTTCAAAAAATACTCTCAAATATTTAATGTGGTCAAAAAGTTAGCCAAACATAAATGTTTTAATTGTAGTAAAGCTGATCACAATTCTCATAAGTATTCTAGAAAAAAGAAGAGTAAGTTCAAAAAGAGTAAAGTAAATCTTGCCATTTTGGATTCAGGTTCAGGTTCAGATACTAATTCTGATATGTTGTCTGATGACTCTTCTGATTCTAATTCAAGTTCTTCATTTGAATCTGAATCTGAAGCTGATATTAATGTTAATATTATTAAGACAAAAAAAAAGTGAAGAAAGAATCGATTAATCCTTCTCCTTTATCACAAAAGAAGAAATCAAAGGGTCACATTACAGCCAAGTCTCAAGAGGTAAAAGATATAGAGACAGCTTCTTTGGTCTCAGCTTATATTTTTAAAAAGAAAAAGCAAAATTTAAAGTCGCTATCACAGGATGACCAATCCCACTTGAAAAATATTAAGAAAATTATTGAAAAGATGCTTAATGAAAAGTTTAACGCTATTATAGCTTTTTTTTAATTGCAGAATTCTGCTTTCAGAATACTGGTTGATAGTAGAGATGACTTCACTTTGAATACTCCTGAAATTTCAGATTCAGATGGGAAGGACGAAATTCTAAATGAGTCTATAAAAATTGATTTTGTTCAGAAAAAGGATCCTGCTACTGATGTTAATACTACTAAGTGTAAAATTAAGCGTCTAGTCATTTCAGGTGTCGTGGTTAATCCTGGTGCTAATTTTGCAATTATGATTAATGATATAGCCAAACGATTAAAACTAAAAATTGATACAAGTGAAAGGCATGACCTTAAAGGCATTGCTACAGTCCTTACAGAGTTGCTTGGTACATAAATCAATAAGTATTGTGAAAGATTACAGATACGCTATAATGAACTTCTTACTGAAGGCACTTAAGGCAGAGAATAGGCGAGTTATTTTTCTAATATATTCTTCATATTTGCTATATTTTTTATGTTTCTTTTAACTACCTTCTAATGTGACATAGGAATTGGTTGAAACTGGACAGGAGATAGAATTAGCAATAGTAACCTATCTTTAGACTTCGATTTCTTTCCTCCAGTTTTTTTTTGCCTTCTCACCTTCTTCTAAAACTGAATCAATAGATTCACTAGACTCTATCTTAGCATCACGTATTTGTTTTTCCAATTCTGTAAATGGAAAATATCTTGGCCTTAGATCTCTGGTTCAGTCTGTCTGCCTATAACATTTATATAGAAAGTGAAGCAGTCCCTCTAGAACCAGCTGTTAACATATAAATTGGTTGATTTCACGCAACCCTATTTTTTTCTTCACCTCTTCAGATCTGATAAATACGTTTTTGTGATGTGTAATATTTATCTGTTAAATCCTTTAAAACTTTATCTTTAGGCTTTTTTCAGCACACTGCATAATATGATCATAATCGGCTGGTGAAAAAAAGGACATCACATCTCATGTATTGCCTAAGCATAGTAGCAATATTTTTTTATATATCTAATATAATATTCTGAAATAATTTATTAAATGGGATATATAGAAAAAATGTATCATTCTGAATATATAGGATATACAGGATATTTAGAAAGATAATATTCTGGATGTATAGGATATACAGAATAAACAGGATATTCATAAAGAATATATTATTCTAAATAAATAGATTATGTCTATTATCTCAAAAATTTATTTGTGCATTTTTTTTTCTAATATATAATCATGCTAATATTATGTCTAATGTGCATACATTGAATGATATAAAAGATAGAGAGAGTGGTTCTTATAAAAAATCTAGTCATTGGTTGGATAGTGCATATGAGCAAGAGCTCAAAAAATAGATCTGTTACTGAATTTAACTCTGAAATTAATGATCTCAGTGAAAAGCTGGTAGATAAATACAATGAGCAGAAAAAGGAGTATTAGCGAAGCTATAGTGATATTGGAAATAAAATTAGCCAGTTAAATGTATTCAGCGTTAAAGTTAGATCTTAACTTATTTCTAAACGGAAGTCTTATTTTGAGAGTCAACGTAAGCTTAAAGCCAAATATACTACTAAAATCAAATCATTCAAATCTTCTATTAAAACTCTGAAAAGAGAGACAACCCTAGTCTAGAAAGCTTCATTCGCTGACAAGATCAAGATTCTTTCTCTTAAAGCTAAAGTACGTGAATTGGAAGGTAAATTGGATGACTTAGAACTAGAACAGGTGTTCTATGATTCAGATGCAGTGGGAGGACTTTTAGAAGAGCCAGTTCAAATAAATTTATCTGATCCTAAAGAGATCGATTTTCTCAGGCTTGAATTGGAACGAGCAAATGAGGATCTTAGTTCAAAAGAATATATAATAGAATGTATGGAAAAAGGGATAGAGCAACAGACATCATATATAAACGGAAGCTAGACACCTTATCTTCAGCACGATTAAATTTACTAGAAAAAAATGCTTATCTTCAAGAATTACTGTTGAAGAAAGAGCTAAGAGGCGCTTCGCATAATAAAGTAAATACTTCACTCCTGCCTATGAATAATTCATCCTAACTTAGTTCTAAAGGAATCCTTTTCACTCTTAATCTTTCATCCTAAATAATTTCTATAGGTAACGTAAAAGCGGTATTTTTACTAGAAACTACTCCTATTATTACGAGTTTCTTGATATCACCTATATTAATATATTCTATACTTACCCTAGTACTTATTGCGATTATATAGTTCATGGCTAGAAAATACGAATTCGTGAAAAAAAAGTGACCAATACATTCAGATTAGTGATTTGCAACTCTAGGCATATCTGAGGCTAGGTTATATAATTGGAGGTCAGAAGTTCGAAAATAGAAATTGAAATTAGCCAGTATTATTACATGAGAAAAAATATATAAATAATATTATAAGTTTTCTTAGCTAAAATTGCCATATCTCTGCTAGAATACTTAATAATATATTCGCTTTAAATGAATCATCAAAATACCTAGAAAGTTTATTGTAAACCTTTTATATATTTTTTAAGCTATTTTTTTGCTTTGTCCTAGGAATATTTGTCAGTCTACTTTTCCTTTTCATCTGAATTCTTGAGTTGCATGATTTTATGTGAAGGAGTGGTTGATATTTATTATCCTTATTGATAAAGCGTGCATACATTCCAACTGTAGTGCCTAAATAATAATTGATATCTATTTTCATATTTTGCTCTTTTGCTATGTTCACGTATTCCATATAATCTCCAACTCTATGTAATTCCTTTCTGCACTCTTCATTATAGAGAGACAGGCCTTTGATAACTACGTAGCTAAACCGTTCACCAGGATCAGGTACCCTCTCATTTCTCTCTCTCATCCGTCCTATAAAGTGATGAATATAAAGATTTTTTTCTTAGGCTTCCATGTATCCATTACGATAAAATCATTAAAATCTCATTATTTTTGCTTGGTCTCTCTAAGAGTATCTTCAACAATTTTGTGAATTAAGTACGTATTATTTATATCCATAGCTTCCTATATAATTTTTTCCTCAATGAATTTGAAAAGCTAAGACTGACCTTACTTTACAGTATTAATTCCTTTTTTAAAAAGATCATCTGGTCTGAAATTGATAACCCCTTCATGTGATACACCGAAATATTTTTTCTTGCCAGTAAAGCAGACAGAGAATAATACCTTTTTGTATGCTATCTTAAGATAAGATGTGTCATTTTTTATCCTAAGATAAGTATTTACTTGATCACGTAACTTTTTCATCACACCCATAGTAATATTAACTAAGGGTACAAACATATGATGATGTCGTAACCTAAAGTTATGACATATATAAGCCATAACAAGGTTATAACTTTTATCATTAAATACTATATAGTTATATGCCGTAACTATAATTATATGCCGTAACTATAGTTATATGCTGTAATTAATTATGATTATATACCATAATTATAATTATATGAATTATATGCTATTTATTTTAAAAAAAGCAATTTATATCATATTATAAAATCAAAGTGATTTATTATTTATTTTATTAATAAGTTTGATAATTATTTATTACAATTTTGCTTATTATTTTTCACCTTAAAGAAAGGAATCAACTAATCTTTCTGAATCATAATCTAAATAAGGAGAATCTATAATATCTTGAGTTCTTGGTTCATTATATAATTCATTATTAGTATTATCGAAAAGTGGTAATGTAAGATCTATAATATCTTCTAAAACTAATGTATCTCTAGAAGGGTTAATATTAGAAAGACCTGAATTATTATTAAAATCTAAAGATAATTCTTCCAATCCCAAAGTTATTACATTGCCTACTGAACAATCATTTGTTATTTCCTTTAAATCTTCAATAGTTAATTGTTTTTCATAGTATACTAATTCTTTTTTGATATTAGTCAAATAATAAGATCGAATTTTTAACATATTTTCAAGTTTTTGAACTCCAAGTCTTGTTTAACGATCACTAATAATCCATTTAAGTGTTGAAAAATTCCTTTCACAACTAGCTTGAGAAATAATAATTCCAAAAAGTCAGATAACAAGTTCAGCTAAATGTCTAGGTTTTATTTTAATTGATCCCCACCATAAATCCGAAGTATCCATATTTTCAATATAAGGTAAATCATATGGATTTAATCCAGATTCAAATTGACGTAATTGTGAAATTAATTCATAACATTCTTGTTCATCATGATTAAGATTTTTCTATAATTTAGAAGCAATTAAAGCAGTATCTCTAAATCCTCTATTATGTAAACTATGACCTATATAAAATTAATAAATAAATTAATTTATAATAAAACAAAAAAAATAATAAAATAAAACAAACCTCGATATAATGGATGAAGAAAATAACAAAGTAAATATGCTGGATGTTGAAATTCAATATATCTTTGATTAAAAATATAAATTGCTGAAATTTTAAATGGATTTAAAATAGGTAATCGGAAGATTGCAACTGCTAGTTTTATCATTTGAATAAAACAGTCTGCTAGTGTTGCTATACTTGCTTCAAGTATATTAATATATTCTTTAAGAAAAGCCCAAACTGATTGAATTTGATGACATAATATAAAAAAATTTTCATCTTTTAACAAATTACGAACATCAAGATTTGAGATAAAATCTAAATGTTTCAACAAAATCTATTAAATAAAATGATTTAATATGTTAAATTAAATAAATAAAAAAAGAATTTAAATTGAAATATTCATTAACTAATCGAAAACAGGTCTTGCATATAAAATAGAATCTATAGTCATATAAAGAGATCCCCATCTAGTTTTTATCCAAGTTTGTAAACCTTCAAATTTAATTTGCATTTGTGTTAAATCTTATCGTAAAATTGAATCTGCTTGATGAAAATGATTGAAAAATTTTGTAATTTTATCACAAACATTTATATGTTGCTTTATAACATCTAATTTTACAAGATCTGCGGCTATTAAGTTAATAGAATGTGCTGCATATCTAATATCCTAAATATGAGGATACATTTTCTCCATTTTTTCACAAGCAACATGACAAGCTAAAGCTGCATCTATAATAACAGCCACAAATTTATCTGATCTGACCTTTTCTATAATAGTTGAAATTTCATTGGCAAGAAATTCTCCTGTATGTGAGTTAGCTGAATAATCATTCAATGCTATCAAATATTCCTTTCTTGATAGTATGGATATAATAAAATTATATAATGATTCGTTTTTTTTAGAAGACCAACCATCTAAAGCTAAAATTAAATAAATAAATTAATTTATTAATACATTATAAAATGCCAATTTAAGATTTCAAAAACAAATAATATATTTATTAATATATATTAAAAAAAAATATACAAAATAAAATAATATGTATACATATATAAAAACTATGCTAAATATTCTATAAAAAAGTAGTTTAAATTTAAAATTTTCTAAAAATTTAAAGTTAAATAATATTCAATCTTACTTAGCGTTAAATTTTCTACAAAAGCCAACTCTTTTTCAATATTAAGGCTTACACATATGACTTTTTGATCCAAAAATCGTTCTGATAAAGTTATTCTTAAAGGAAGTATATATCTAAAATTAAGTTCTTTAAAGAGATCAATAATAAAGGGATTTTCTATTACTTCAAAAAGTATTCTGGCTATGACCAATGCTTTAAGTAAAGAACAATCAATCCGTTCTGTAATTGCAGGTGGCAATTCCTTATCAGGTCCAAAATGCTTCATAATAGTTTGTTGTTTAGGTGGTAGTTGAAAAGTTGAAACTTTTGGTGAATGTGTATAAGCAGTTTTTTCTAAAGCAAATTTAATTCGCCAAAATTTATTTATATCTTCTGGACATTGCAAACATTCATTTGCAAGATATGCTTTAAGTTTTGCAGGTTTCCCTCTTGCTCAGGATTTTGAACAATGATAACATACTGCCGAATAATGCCCATCATTCATTTCCTTTCCTTTTTTAAAATAATCCCAAACTTCATCACATTTTGGTCCACCTTTATTTTTTTTTAGTTTTTTAAAAGGGTTTTCACTTTTTAAAAATGATTCATGTTTTTTGGAAGAGATTTGTATTTCTTGTATTTCCTCTTGCGTTTCTTCTTGTGTATCTTCCATGCTATAAAAAAAAAGTGGCTTAGTAACTTGAATAAATAGATAATTAATAAATGGTAATACAACATCTTACAGTTATGATATTACAGCATATATCATATTATACGGTATACGTCATATAAAATGACATATGTCACATGATATAGCATACGGCAATGCTGCATTACTGTGCTGTATGCTATATAAATGTCGTAACCCTAAGTTAATGATATGTTTGCACCTTTAATATTAACCATTTCAGCCCAGTATTCCTCCTTGAAAAGCTTTTCTTCATTAAAAGCTCTATTGCATATTTCATAATACTTATTTGGACAGGTAAGATATAAAAAATCAGTATTACCATATTTTATTCTGAAACCTTTTTCAGATACGAATTTAGCAACAAGACCAATATTATATTGACC
This sequence comes from Funneliformis caledonium, assembly GCA_910591825.1. Classification (NCBI taxonomy): domain Eukaryota; kingdom Fungi; phylum Glomeromycota; class Glomeromycetes; order Glomerales; family Glomeraceae; genus Funneliformis; species Funneliformis caledonium. The sequence continues at coordinate 8,044 of CAJVPQ010003705.1, forward strand.
TGCAGAAGTGATCCCTCCAGCTAATTCACGAAGAAAGAATAGGAATATGCTATTTTTTGCCTTCTTGTAAAAAGTATTCATATATACCTTCAAAGCAAACTGCTTAAAATTCAAACAGTTATAATCAAAACATACAGATGAGTATTCTGAATTTAAGCTTTCCAGAACTCTTTTACCTTTCTCTTTAGTTAAACTGATCATTTTCCTAAGGCGCTTCTTTTTCTTTCCTAATGAGGTAAGCTGAGCTTTAAGTTTTACTCTCTTATTGAACAAATTCTCTAACACAATAGGATATAAACCCTTCTTTTCAAATTGATTATCATGTCTTATACATCAAGTATGAATGATGCAGTCATTAAATAGACACTTAATCTTATGTAAAATATTTCCATTTTTTTGCGTAATATCAGTCTTCTTATAGGTTAATATTATTTTTTCTAGAGAGAGGTTGTAAGACATGATGAGGCTGGGATACAATAAGGCAAAATCCAATTCTATTACAGGTCTTTTACTTTCAATCTCTTTTTAGACAAAAATACATATGCACTAGGATACTTGCCCTTTTCTATATTTTTACACTGTCTCATGCTAAATAGCATATTACGTTTGCTGACATAAGCACCTAGAAGATTTCGTTCCTTCATTCTATTTGCCTGATAATAAGAATCAAACAAAGATATGTAAGCTAAAAAAGCGACCTCCCTATAGTCATTAATTATATTTCACTTAACTATGAGCTCCTGGTAATACAATACATCTATAATACAATAATATGTTACTTCATGCATGTTTTGCATGACAGAAGAATGCAATTCTCTTAGGGAGGTGCTCACTTTCGCTTCTGAGTAGATTTTCCATATTTTATTATATGGCATATCTGCCTTACCGCCAAGTTTACATTTTTTTAAGTAAAATGCAAGTGAGCTTTTCCTATCTACTTCTGTATAAAGGTAGAGTTTCTTAAAATATACACGTATATTAATTGACACATAACCTAGTATTTTAAGAAAAGTGGAAATGAAATTTTCTTCTGGGCTAATTTTGACTATAATTGGTTAAATCCTGTGGTCTTCTTTCTCCTCATTATCAATAGCACCTTTTTTTTTCCAAAAAGTATTTTTAGAATTTACCCTTAGCTTTCCATAATAATTTCATTTTTGAATTTTTTCAGACGATTTAAAACTTCTTGTCATTTGCTTTCACATCTATTCAAGAAGATTAAGCTTACAAACTCTCTCCATAATAAATGATCAATCATAATCAGAATCATTGAAGCTAAGCTGGATATCAGATTGAAAGGTTCTCTAGCATAATGCGAATGCTTTTAGTAAATTTGACTAATTTCTACACACAACTGTTATCTAGCGTTTATCTAACGCAGTTTCAAGATCGACAAGACAGATTTGTTTTAGCGGTCTTAGATCATCTTTCTAGTACAAGGTCATGTAAACCATAAATAAGATAGCTTCTTCATTATGTATTTCAGCAAATTCGTCCAACTCTTGTGATTGCGTCTCTATATCCCATATAATAATAAGCGTATGATTTCTTGTGAGAGCTGAAATTGGAAACGATCACTTATTATTTTTAGGTCTTCTACTGGTTGAAAATGATTTACAGAAACATTAAAATTGTATATATGATAAGAATGTCTTTTATATTTATACTTACTTATTATAGACTAGCCAGAAATTGCGATTCCATTCTCTCTAGCCACTTTACGATAAAATGAGTATATATTATCTGAAACAGTTTCAAATTTTTCATCTTAGATGACTTAGAGGGCTTTCTTTCTATCTCCAGTACCAAGCGTAAAAATTCGTAGATATGACTTTTTTTGTATGGTAATCGCAGAATGGAAAGGCCTTAATATGTTCTATTTTATAGTCATTTATGGCAGTACAAAAATTTCGTCTATTTTTATCTTAAAATTGTCTATGAATTCTTTATCTGATACAAAAATATCAAAAAATACCCGCAGTCCTATAAGGGTAACTACTGCTTTTTGGCTATTGAATAAGAGAGCCATAAAGATACAAAATGTAACAGTTCTTTTCACCTATTTTTCTGATAAATCCTCGAAATTAACAGTTATGAAAGGAATTTCTTAGTAATTGGATAAAGCATCATCAAGGATTGTGATTAATCCCTCATCATTTTTTGCAACTATATCATTTCGAGTTGGAATGCCATTTAAGTAATTTTCACCAGAATAGCGAATTACTTGACCTTTTATTTTATCTTTTTCAGTCTTTAGGTGAAAAAGTAAGATGGGCATATTGAGAAACTCTGAAAGATCAGATTGGGTCATGGTATTTTTTTAGAATATGATAACTAAGTACAGTCACACCTCGATATAACGAAGTTGCTGATCCAGCCGATCAGGACTTTGTTATAAGAATCTTCGTTAACGCTATAACGAATTATGCGGTATGTATAACGAATAATTTGTTATAGCGTTAACGTTATTAATCATTGAACAGCAGTTTTATTAATTTAATTAATTTAAAATTTTTTTTTAAAAAAATTTATTTTTTTA
>CAJVPQ010003706.1:0-10582 GCA_910591825.1 Funneliformis caledonium
ATATTTTATGTGATTTTCTATAAAATATGTGGCACATAACATATGTGAAAAAAATCTTAAAATATGCGCATATATTTACGCCACATATTCCTGGACACCCTACCTGTTGTGTAACTTGATCTTCAGAAATCCGATTGACAGAGATCTCATGTTTTCTTATCGTATTTTACGATTTCCTTTAAAGTTTACGTTAACATATCAAAAATTCAGTGTTATGTCTTCAGTTGAAGAACAACCAGCAAAAAAGATTCGTTTAAATTCAGGAGGGTCGATCCCATCAAATGATGTAATAAATAATAAAGTCAGTTCAGAAGGAAAGATGACTCGTGAAGGGGATGTTGGAATTACTGAGTTTGTTGATCCAACAATTCCTGGATTTTCTGGTGATATCAAACAAAGGTAACTAATACTTCTATTTATAATTTATCGAATTATCTTGTTAATTATTATTAATTGTCTAGATTCTCCGATTTTTTGGTTTATGAAATTGATAATGCCGGGAATATCGTTCATCTTACAGATTTCAATCTTCCAGAAATAAAATCTACAAATATTATCAATTCTCGAGCCATTGAGACACAAAAAGAAGAACCTGTTAAAAAAGTAATCATTAATTTAAATATGATTCTTTTTAATGAGGAATATATTATTAAACATTAATTTTGTTAGGAATTATCAGATGAACAAATATTTCAGGAAATGAGAACTTTGCTTGATGAAGAAACTTCATTACAAGTTCAAAATTTACTAAATGGTAAAAATAATTTCGTCGATACAACGGTAAATATTATCTTATTTATCTTTTTTTGAATCATTTTCTAAAATTATTAATTTTTTTTTCAAGGTTGAAAAAGATAAAGAAAAAAGGACAGCTATTCATCGATTCTTTAAGAATTATTTTGGCGATAAATTGAACACAGAGACAAAAGATGGTACAATAAGGATCAGTATGCACACTAACGAGACAAGGAAAGGTTAAGTATAAGGAGTATTTCTTTATTTTGTTCATTTTTACAAAATGAATAACTTATACATTTATTTACAGACAAAAGAAATAAGCAGCAAAAAAATGACGCTTGGGATGCATTGGGTGGAAGTTTTTGTCAGTTTACTTTATATAAAGAAAATATGGATACTATGGACGCCGTTAACTCTTTGAAAAAGCTCTTAAAGTGTGGCTTTTATCAAACTTTTCAAAGTTAATTTGTTAAATTTTTTTAGATTAATATATTTATTTATTTATTTATTTAGAGTTCATTCAAAAACATTTTCTTATGCTGGTACGAAAGATCGTCGCGCCATAAGCGTACAAAAGATAACCGCAAATAGGATAAAGGCTGAAAGATTGCTTGGAATCAATCGAAAGTCAAGAGGAATGAAATTAGGAAATTTTGAGTATGTTGATTAAATTCATATATCATAATTATTTATTAAATTTTAAAAAGTTTTTTTTTTTTCCTTTTTTTCAATTGATGCATTAGATACGTTAAGGATCCATTGAGACTTGGCGAATTGGGAGGGAATCATTTTGTTATTACATTAAAGTAATTTATAAATATCTTTTTTCTTTTTGGATTAATGATTACATTATTCAAATTTACGAATCGTTATGAATTATATTCAGAAATATTCAAGCAGGAAACGAAGGAATAATTACAAAAGCCATGGATTCTATGCAATCACGTGGATTTATTAATTATTTTGGTAAGAATCAAATAAATCATGCTTTTAGCAACTCTTAAAATGTATTATTTCTTTATGTTAATTCAATTTATTAGGCATGCAAAGATTTGGTAGATTAAGAGGGTTGTTAAAGTGAGTAATCATTGATTTATATCATTTATATTCACTCTCATTTTTCTGATGTATTTCTAAATTTGTTCTTTTAAGTACCTTATTGGAGTTTTACACACCTATGATGAATGAAGAAGATAATGATGAACTCAAAATCCAAAACTTACCAAATCGTTCGACTTTTGAAAGATTAAAATTGTTAGAAAATGATCTTTATAATTTGACAGCTGAAAAAGTTTTTACGAAAGATTATCTTCAAACTATTTTAACTTCTCAAAATGATAAATGTAGTTGTCTGTCAGAAACAACAAACACCGTAAACGATAATTGCTGTAGTAGGAATATTTCATGTGAAAGTAAGGAGATCTATAATCTTGGAAATAACATTAAATCAAATGAGAACTTCACCGAAAGGTTGCTGATTGATTATAGAGAGAAGGTTGATAAGTTATTAGAAGAACTTGGATTTGATAAAAATTCCGTTTAAACCTTTACTAAGGCAACAGTTTTAGGTTATTCGTTTTATTTTGAAAGGAACTTTAAGAAATTGATGAAAACAATTTATCAAAAATATTTAAAGATGTATAGATATGTGGATGTAGGCAATAAATAACATGCCTTGAAACATAAAAGCAAAAAAAAAAAAAATAGAGTGAAAAAAAAAGTATTTATCTTCTATATAACAATAGGTTTATAATAAACGGTGGTAACATGCTGGAATATAAAAAGAGAGGTTGTCTTCTTAAATAAAATGATTAAACAATGCGAAATGTGAGGTCTATCATCTTTTACCTTTTTACGATATCTTGTGGTTCCGGCCACGGCTATAACACCATCTCGTATTGAACAAGCGTATAAATGATTCAACACAACATGATTGGGTGCGGGAAGTACACTATTATCCACCTTAGATACGGTCGAACTATTTAATATCACCTTTTCTAAATGAGGTGGTAAAGTAGGTGGCTGATCTTCAGCCATGCACTCCTGATGTTCAAAAGGATCATCAAAGATTTTACCATTCTCTGATACGCTAAGAGAGTGTGCATATGCAAGAAGATATCCAGGGATGTCATCACTATATTCGCCAGGAGGTGTATTTGAAAGAAATCCTAAACAATCGGAAAGTTTGATTAGAATATTTTATTTGTTTATTTTTTTAATAAAAAAAAATTTAATTACCATCGGAGTCTAAGCTTTCTTTTTCTATAGAATTACAATCATCATCTTCATAAACTTCTAAATAATTGACTAAATTTCCATCTGGATCCGTCGCTGTTGAAAGGTCATTAGAACACTTCCATTCATCATCTACGATAAATTTAAGTTTATGTGTTCCAGGTGGTAAATTGATAACGGTGGTAAAGTCATTCGTGCTGCGCGACAATGATTTTTATAAATGCAATTAACCTTATGATTCAAATCTATATATATATATATATCTATATCAAAAATAAAGGAGACACGAACCTTTTATTTAATCTTACATTATACTTCCAATCATTAAAAGTACCGGTAACAAATACGCTATTTCCACCCTGACTCCAGGTAATGATAGTGGGAATTCCTTTTACTTTTGCGTCTACGTAAAATCCAATTTGAAAAAAAAAAAGGAAAATGAATTAAAACATTGTACGGACAATTAAAGCATGTTTCTGTCATTAGTGTCCAAAAGGGATGTTTTATTCTCTCCCAAGGAAAATAAACCTTGTGCATTAACACTTGTCATTGGTGCTAACCCTCCAATAGAACTGAAATCATGAATTATTTTATTAGAATTCTTGTAAGACGGCTCTCCCGTCACAATAGATGAACGCCGGGAAGATGTAGTTTTTGATGATGAACTACTCAATCCGGTTAAAATGTCAATTTCGTTAAAACTTGAAGTCAAACTTCCATCTTGACTGTTTCCATAATATATATCTTCTATTCCATCGAATTTTTTATACTCTTCATGTGAAAGCAAAGGTGAACCGACGAAAGGAGAATTTGAACCGAAATCATGAAACGAACTCTTGATTGGTTGACCAGTTGCAACAGGTTTTGTAGGTTCTTCTTGAATTGCTTCTGGTAATGTTCCGTTACGATGTTCTCTTGTTACTTTCAATCCGGGTTGGTTATTATTGTTGATATTCGTTGATGGTGTATTTCCCATTGATTTTTTTTAAAAATAAATAAATAAATAAAAATAAATAATAAAAAAAAATAAAATAAAAAAAAATGAGAATTCAAGAGGAGAAGCTAATCAAAAAAATAACCGAAATAATTTATAGTTGATCGGACCCGATCGACCTCTCAAGATGATCAAAACGATCTCCTGATAAATTGTCCGATCCGGAACAGCAATTTCACATAACATGTGTCACATACTATCGCATAACTCAGGCCAAAAATCATGTGGGTTGTGTTCTAGCAACATGATGAAAATTTTTCCCTATTCGGGACGACGTTCAGTTAATATGTAACCTCTCGGATTCAATCTAATCTTAAAATTTTCTCACATTTTGAAAAAATGGCTTCGAAAGATAATGATACGAGTACTATGGGTATATAATCTTTAGAATTACCCCAATTGATATAAAAAAATTAACATTTCAAGATGGTTGATTTATTGTTCGTTTATAACTTTTAAGTGAAATGTCCAGTGTGTAACCAAACTGTTGACATATCGGAAGTTAATGAACATATAGACAGTGGTTGTAAACTACCTGCGAATCCTGGAGCTGAAAGTACTAAACCTTCAACGAAGAAAACTCCTACCAAAAAGCTAACTTTAATGGCAAAGGTAGTAATGAAATAATATTTTAATTTAGTATCCAAAAAAATAAAAAATAAAATATCTCATTTATTTCTTTTTAGAATGATTTCTTTGCCCCTAAATCGGTAAAACGTAGGAGTATAGATGATATCGAACAAGCATCATCAAGCAGTACTTCACAAAATGCTCAATCTCCTTTGCCCATTAATCAAGAAAAAAATAATGTCGCACAGTCAGCTTCTTTGTCAACTAGTAGTCGCCCTAGCAAACAAATCAAGACTATCAATACAAAAGTTGATGTGGTACCACTGGCGGCAAGAGGTATCTTGATGTCTTAAATAAACAATATTTGATTTATTATTAATCATTGCCTTCTATTTTCGATCTTTAAAGTTCGACCGAAAACTTTGGAAGAGTTTATAGGACAAAATGAATTAATTGGCAAACATGGGTTTTTGAAAAGTTTGATCTTGAATGACAAAATACCGTTAGTATTATTATTTCAATTTTTATCATCTCGGGGATATCTTATTAAAACTAAATTTTCTTGTTTAAGTTCGATGATAATGTGGGGACCAAGCGGTGTGGGAAAGACAACTCTTGCAAAGGTGAATACAAAGTATTGTAAATTTCTGTTATTGTTGAATCATTAATTATGAATTCTAATCATATAATATTGGCATTTATCCAAAGATAATAGCAAAGTTAACACAATCTACCTGTAAAGAATTTTCCGGAATTACACACGGTAATTATTTTCATTCGAATTTTGCAATTGTTAATTCTTGAACATTTTTTTTTAAATATATATATATATATATATTTTTTTAGCTACTGCTGATATCAGGTATGTATTATTTTGGAATATATTTAAAAAATATCTTTAGTTAAATTTTATTGTTAATTAGGAAAGCATTTGACGAAGCGAAAAATGAGCAAAAATTGTCAGGCCGGCGCACAATAATTTTTTTGGATGAAATGTAATTTCTCTCTCTCTTTTTTTTTTATTCACAATATTGATATGCCATTCGTAGCTATGGTTAATCAATATCCTGTTAATTTTTAGACATCGATTTAATAAAGCACAACAAGATTTATTTCGTAAGCATATATTTAATTATATAATGTTCAATTGCGATTTAAATTAAACTTATATTAATTACATTTTTAGTTCCATACGTCGAATCTGGAGGTGTCACACTTATAGGTGCCACAACAGAAAATCCTTCTTTTAAAATTAATTCAGCACTTCTCAGTCGATGTAAGGTTGTCGTTTTGAGCAAACTAACGACAGACGAAGTGTTAGCCATCTTAAAAAGGACATTGAACGAAATTCGAAAACAAAAACATCAGAGCATTCAAACTGAAGCATCAAGTGCAACTTTGTCGACTGAAAATGATGATAATCAAGTGTTTGAAGAAGCGTTAAGATATTTGGCGGTGATGAGTGATGGTGATGCACGGGTTGCACTTAATTCATTAGAAATTGCCATTAATATGAAACCGGAGATACTGGAGGAAAATATTACCAAAGACGATATAAAATGTGTATTCCAAAAAACTCATCTAAACTACGATAGAGATGGTGAAGAGCACTATAACATAATTAGCGCATTACATAAAAGTATGCGTGGAAGGTAAAATAAATTTTATCGATCAAATTTTTTTTAGAATTTAATAGTCGAACTAATTTTAATATTTTGAATATTTTGCAGTGATGCAAACGGTGAATTTCCTAATCAATTTTGATTTAATTTATTATTTACATCACAATTGATTTCATATCTATAACTTATAAAATAGCAAGTTTGTATTGGCTTGGACGAATGCTAATTGGAGGAGAAGATCCTTTATTTATAGGTTCGTAAAGAAAGGATTTATCTTCATTTAACATTCATACGATAATAGTAATATTATGATTGTGATTATTAGCTAGAAGGCTGGTAGTATTTGCATCAGAGGACGTTGGACTCGCTGATAATAGTGCATTACCCTTAGTAATAATTTATAAAGCTTTATACGAAATTTGTTCACTTTAGATAATATTAATAATAACAATTTTTTTTTTTTTTAGGCAATGGCAACGTATCAAGCGTGTCAATTTATTGGCATGCCAGAATGCGAAATTAATCTAGCGCATTGCGTAACATATTTAGCAGAGGCAAAAAAGAGTGTACGATCATACAAAGCATATGGTTTGGTAATATAAAAATGAATATTATTTGTATATTTTAAATGCTCGGTGTGTTTTTATTCATCATCATTAATTCTAGGTTAAGAAAACCATTCAAGAGGAATATAATTTTCCTGTACCACATCACTTAAGGAACGCACCAAGTGGATTAATGAAAGTAAGCAATGTTTATATTTTGGTTTGGATACCAACAAGTTTTATTTCAATTATTCTATCTTATAGGAACTTGGATATAATTATGGATATAAATATAATCCAGAATATGAGGGAACTGTTCACCAAGAATATTTACCTAAAGAACTTAAAAACAAAGTATTTTTGGATATATATAAGGCAACAAAGGTAGATGATAGTAGAATTGAATTAAAAGAACAAGTGAAGCGTAACGAAAAGGTGGAATTTGGCGGAGAGAATATTGATTTTGATTTTCATTATCTATTTAATGAATCTAATGGAAGGCATAAATTTGAAATTACCGATAATCAGTAGTGTTAAGTGGAAGAATTCGTAACATTAATATTAATATAATCGGGTTGCTTATATTAAAGTCACTGTGATTATAGATAATATGTTATGGAATAAATACGGGACGTACATGACGTCATATTTTAACAAAATTTCCGATCTTGGACTAATGACAATGATGTTGATAAAGTTTATCGAAATTTTAATAAGTAAAAGAAAAAAACATTTTACAGTGGACATACATTACAATGTACAAGGCGGACAGATGGTAATGGAATTTTGATAGGTAGGAAATGAGTAAATTGAATAATGTAAATTTCTTTCAAAATTACATTAAAAATAAATCTTTGAATTTGAATTGGTAATACTTTTATACTTCACCTAAATTGGATTTTATTATTATATAACAATTACCGGGAAGGTTCATGGTATTCTATAATATGCCAATTAAGAATATTATTATATCAAACTATCAAACATTTCCGATTTTATAATTTTGTATGGGATAATTTTCATATTGTATTTAATAAATAGTATTAGTTTAAAGCTTTAATTTATATATCAAATATAATTCTAAAATTAATTAATTAATTTTATTAATTAAATTTAAAATATTAAATTTATAACGTTTTTTTAAATAATAAAAAATCTTTATTTAATATTATTTATTTAATGTTAAATAATATATAATAATTCTAATTTTAAATTCTAACAAATGGTATAAATATTTTTTTTTTTTGACTATTTAAAATTATAAAGTTTATTATAAAATATTATTTTTTAATTAACAATTTTTTAAAATTAATCTTAAATAGTAGTAAATTATAAATAAATTTACTTTTATTATTATTAAATAAAAAGTAAATGATATATTTTAAAAATTTAAAAATTTATTAATTCAAAATGAAAGTGAAGGACTATTAAAATACTATGCAACTTAATAAATTTATCAATCAGTCTGTTCACTTGTTATTTGAGTTAATGTGATTTTATTTACTATATTTGTTTATTATACACATAATTATACCTTTTTGCTGATTAATTAAACCATTTATGATCATTCCATATTTATCACTTTGGATTTCCTAACAGTTTCTATTACTTAGTATATTAAATACTAGTAAAACTTAATAATATTTAAAAATTAAACTTAATTTAATTAAAAATATTTATTATAAATAAATAATTTATTAAAATTAAAATTTTTTAGATATTATCTTTATTATTATTAAATATAAAAAATTTCTAAGCTTATATAGAGTATAGGTATCTAAATTATGAAACAAATATATTTATCACCAAGATTAAACTCTTTCGTCTTTAGTTTTACTATTTATTTTAGGAGGTTTGATTTAATTAATTGACAATCATTTGACCAATACTTAGATTAATGAATATTATTTTATTAACATAATTATTTCATTGATAAGTTATTTCACTGACAAAATATAAAATTTTCTTGTTCAAACTACTAAATAAAAAATAAAAAATATTTAAAATTTTATTATTTGTCAATAAAATAACCTATCAGTAAAATAACCATATCAGTAAAATAATAGTTGATAATCTAAGTATATCGGTAAAATATATCTGTTAGCTAAATGATTATCAGTTAAATGATTGTTAGTAAAATCATTATCAGTAAGTTGAATGCGATTTATTTTAGAAACTTAGAATTTTTTTAATAAAAATTTATTATTTTCAAATCTTATCTGTCACATAATTAATTTCTTAATTTCTTAATACTGACAAAAAATAATATTAATGCTAATTATATTATATGACCTTGATACATACACCTATATACAAATAGAAATTATTTTTAATTACCGTACTATTCCAAAAATAAGCACTACTTTTTTGCTATGGGAGTGCTTATTTTCGGAATATTTTTATAAAATTTAGATCAGGCAAAAAAATTTAAAGAAAATTTGCTGATCTTTGCCAATCTTTGTATAATGTAAATGTAGCGTAATGAGTAACGTGAAATATAAATCACGCGAACTTTCAAAAACTGGATTTAAAACTTGTTTTTGAATAACATGCCACAAAGAAGAAAGAGGAGGGTAAGAAAAGTTTCAACTAAACGTTTTAAAAGAATTAAAATTTGCCGCAATTCCTATTCTATAGAGAAAAAGCAAAAAGTCGTTAATTATGCTATTGAAAATGGAAGAAATAAAGCTGCAAGATACTTCAACCTTGATAGTAGTATGGTTGGTAGATGGATAAAAGCAAGCAAAAAGTGGTCTGAAAAGAACCAAAATATTAAAAAAGTTAGTTCCAGAAGAAAAGAATTTTTTCCTGAAGCAGAAAAAAAACTTTATGATTGGATCATAGAATAGAGAAAGAAGGGATTAGGTGTTACTTATACATCTGTAAGAATCAAAATGTTGGAAATTTTAAGGGAGCAAGAAATGATAAACATTTATGGTAATTCTGCAAATTTCAAAGCGTCTTGCCACTGAATATTTAGTTTTATGAAAAGATACAAGTTGTCTTGGCGACGCCATACTAAAGTTTCCCAAAAGCTTCCTTCACAAATTAATGAATTGCTAAGTAATTTTCAACAGTACATTATCCGACTTTGAACTGAAAAATCCTACGAAATGGCCAATATTTTAAATATGAACGAGACTCCTGTCTGGTTCGATATGACAGGAAACTTTACTATCGATCAAATAGGCGAAAAGACAATCCATATCTGCAGAACTAGAAATGAAAAAAACTGATTCACGATTGTTTTGACGTGTGCCGCAGGTAAGTACATTTTTAAGTATAGCATTAATTTAGAAACTGATTGGTATTGGCACAATCCGACTTATTATAATTGTCTAATTAAACTTTTTATTAAACATTTTAAAATTATTTAGACAAAACCAAATTTCTGCCGATTTGTATTTTTAAGGAAAAAAAATTCCCGTGTGGTGAACAGATTTTACCCAGAGTTTTCGTTTAGTTTCAGAAAAGCAGATGGATAAATACCAATCTGATGATAAAGTATGTTGATTATATCAAAGACCTGATCAATAATGACCCAGCAATTATTGTATACGATTCATTCAGAGGCCATTTAGAAGAATCCGTCAAGAAAAAATTTTGAGATCATAGTTTTGATATAGCGGTCATTCCCGGTGGTCTAACCAGCATATGTCAATCATTGGATATTACAATTAATAAACCTTTTAAGGACAATCTACGCAAAGAATGGCATTTATGAATGGTAGAAGGAGGAGCCGGAATGACTACAGTAGGCAACCTTCGTTATGCCAAACTATCTGATGTTTTTGGATGGGTAAAGCGGGCTTGGAAAAGGATTCTAGATGAAATGACTATAGAATCATTTAAAACCTGTAAGATATCATCATCTTTAG
>CAJVPQ010003707.1:0-10579 GCA_910591825.1 Funneliformis caledonium
AAAATTAATCATTTCAATAACAATTAGGAAATGATCGACATAAAAATCGACCAATCATACAAATGTCTGCCATGCTAATCACGAATTAATAATGTCGATCATTTCCAAATTTTATGTTGAAAATCTAATTTTAGATTTTTTGACTGATGTTACACATAAAATGAGAAATTTTTGACGGCCTAATTGCTTGCTTTATTAATAAGATAATCGACTATAAAAATTTAAACTTTTTTATGCTAATTAATTTAACTGGGATTATTTGTAGATAACCCAAGCCAAACAAAGCAATACCTTTCCTATCGGCGAATTCCTGAATTTAATTTTTGTTAAAATAAATTAAATGATAAATGGATTCGTCTAAAATCATTTTCAAGAATCCACGATCAAGCGGGCTGCATTTGGCTGGGTAATTGATTTACTTACCCGATATGGAGCTGCCTAAAAAATTAAAAGAAGAAAAAGTACTGTATATTAAACCACTGTCCATTTAAGCTGATTGCTAAAGCATAAAGCAATAATCTAAAAAATAAACGGTATTCGGAAGGACGTACAGACGCTGACGTTTGAGGTAATACTTTGACTAATTGATTTTATTAAATCATTCTTTTCTAATTCAAAAAAAATTATGCCTACCTTCCTTTGTTTATAAATAAATATAAACGATAAGAAACTTAACGTAAGGTTTTGATGGATTTTGCCACAGTCGAAACTTTGTGGTTCGCCTTAAAAAAAAAAAAAAAAGTTGACAAAACGCCAAAAATTAGTTTCGAATTGTTACTTTTCGAAAACTCAGGGTTTTGCCTGCAAAATCTTATAAATTTATTAATACTAGCAAAAACTAAGCTAATATAATGTAATTAAAGTACTGCTTCTGTATTGATTATTAAGATTCCAATAAATTTGCATAAATTGAAGGAATCTAAACTAAACGTTATATAAAAAAATATTTTTTAACCTGACTTTTTTCTTTCAGGCGAGACCCATCATTTTTATATTCCAATTGTTGACAAGGATTTATAAATTATTAAATATGTATTTTTAAATATTATAGCAAAGACAATTTTTTAAGAGATGTTACTACCATCACACTAAAATTGCTGCCTGCAAAATTCTAAGGTTTTCGACACGTGGCTTTCAAAGGCCATGCAACTTCGATTTTTCGGTTCACGTAACATTGAAATTTAAAAATCGACCCGGAGACCCGGAGATTATTAATGATTATTTTTTATAATAAAAAAAGTTTATATATAAATATTATGCTATCTGATTGGTCAATCTTTAAGGGACAAAGTAAATTTTCAGATACTGTGACCCGGCCGTGTCAGTTTACGAAAATTCATGATTTTTTTTTCTTGGGGTATTCAAAGTTGGTTGATGCAAAATTTGATGCACTTTGTGTTAACCAATTATTATTTTTTTAGTGCCCGAAATTGAATAAAATCGATGCATATTTTGATTTAAAAAATTAGGGTTTTCAAATTTGGTTAAGTAAACATTTTGTGGACCGTTAAAAATTTTGCATCAACTACACCTGTTATTTTGCGGATGCCATTAACGATATAAATTTCAGCCAATCATGTTTCTTGAAATTTGCATCAAAATCTGCATTAACCAATTTTGAATACCCCTAACTAGATTAGGTTGGTGTGCGGCGACTTCGTCGCCGCTAGGTATGGTAAATAGAATCGATTTGAGAATCGATTTAATCGCGATTATCGTTTCAAAAGATTCGATTAATAGAATATTTTTTTATTATTATAATATTTTTTTATCCCCCCCGATCTTTTTATTTTTTTTTTTATTTTTTTTTTTATCCACCTCCGATCTTTTTAATTTTTAAATTTTTTTTTTATTCCCCCTCCGATCTTTTTATATATATATTCGTTCCCCTTCCTCGTTCTTTTTTTTTTTTTTTTATTTTTAATTACTTTTTTTTTTTTTTTCTTTATTCTTTTTATTTATTATTATTTATATTTTTTTATCCAGTTGAACTATGTTAATTAGTAGAAAAACTGACTTTTCAATTAATTATTTTTTTTAAATTTATATTAATTAACGTTAATATTAAGTTTGCGATAATACTGCGCCAATTAAATATGTAAGTTAAAACTTGCATATTAAACCTAATACGATGTTAGAATTGTCAAAGTAAAAAATTAAATTTATCATATTTGCTCAATAATTCTTTCCAATAAGTCAAGTTTCGATACTGCGATAAGTCGTTTAAAGTTATGTGTTATGATAATATGAATAAAAATTTTCTGTAAACAAAGAAAATATTTTTATTATAATAGATTAAAACCATATAAGATATTACTGAAAGAAAATTCATTCAAAGCATGAACATCATGAGCAGAAAACTATGTTGAAAAGTTGATTTTTAAAAAATAAAATATTCATAATAAAGATTATAAACCAAAAGAATATTCCTAATCACCTACCTAAATCTACCTAAATGACACCGTAAAAAAGTGAATGGCGACGAAAAAGTTTATAAACAAAAAGAATACGTTCATGCGAAAATATGAGCTCTTTACTTATACCGACGACTTGCAAAAGGATCCAAGGTAGTTTTGCTACGTGCTCAATCTCAACCAGGATCACAACCTCTTGCAACTTCAGTCCTAGAATGGAGATTTCTCGAAAAGAAAGTTCAACACCAAAGAAAGTCTGTTGAAGCGTCGCTTTAGACCTGAGGACGGAAAATATCTACAGTATTATAGCAATAGATTGGGTAGAGCTGACGTATACGTAAAACACGCGGAAAGTTACTGCATCAACGAAAATATTCTGTATTACATGCGTAAACAGTATTTATTTAAACATATATCACAATCACATGACAACTTAATTTTAAATATTAATCCAACTTTTTAATGAAAAATGAAGTTATTTTTTTTGTCTTCACAAATATTATCATGTTATAATTACATCGGAAGTTCATATATACAAAGGATTTATGAGCTTAAATTGCTACTAACCATAACGGTCATTTCGTTCATACAATATTTTTTATGTTCAATAATAACATTTATTATTTTTACATGTACTTAAGATATAATATTTTTACAATTTGTTTATCAATAAGAGCGAAATTCAACAAACAAAAATTGCAAGAATAAAAATTTGGTTTACGCAAAGTTTTTCGAGGTAGCATTATTAAGATACACAAAATAATTTCCATTATCGTTATTGAATTGTTTCTAATTCATTTATAAACTCAATTTTTGACTTCATTGTCATCTAGATTTGACGACTTGTTGAAATATGCAACCGGTTCTTTATTGCGGTATAGTTCAAAAAATACGAACAATTTTTTTAAAAAAAAAAAAAATAAGAAAAATAAAGAAAAATAAGTAGAAAAATTTTAATATGCTTCAATTTATTAGATCTAAAAAGGGGGAATTAAATCTCTAGCTGTAGTGTATAGTAAATCATAATAATAATGTAAATATGAATTTTTTTCCTTTTTATTTAACGAAAAAGAATAATAATAATTGTTTATTTGGATATTTCTAAACTCGTAAAATTTTAATTAATTTAAATTTATTAAAGATATTTTATTGTATTATTTCGACATATGATGGTAATGCTGTGCCTCAAGTTGTTATCTGCCCAAACTTTAAATTAGGCATCTCTAAACTGAGCTATAATAAATTACGTGTATAAATTTTGATGGCTTTGATCTTTGACAATAATTTTTGATTCACAAGTTGTTGATTGTTTAATTTTAAATTGGGATAATAGCCAACTTGGACATCGCATATCTCGACAATAGTCAATGTGTCTCAATTTTCAATTTTTCCAAATTTTATATTAGGTCGATGGTCTCATGTTCCAATTTCCAAAGTGTCCAATTTTAAATTGGAACGAGTGAAATAATAAACAATAGAAACAATAATAAAAAGAAAATTTTGTACCTGATTGCGCTGCCGTTACGAACTGACTGATCTAATTTTTTTTATTAATTTCTATTTAATTTATTAATTTTTTTATTTTTGATAGTTTTTATATATATATAACACCAATAATAAAAAAAATTTTGTCATGCATCTGACTGTATCACCACGATGAGCTGAAGGATGTCAAATCTGAAAGGGCAGAATCAGTCCTAACTAAAATCAAAAAAAACCATTAGATTTTGATTAATAATCAATCAAAAAAGTAAGTAAATAATAAAAAAGTTACACACCTTATTGTGTCACTGCGACAAACAAAAGTGGCGAATCTACCGATCTAACCTATAAAATATAAACCAAAAAAATAAATTAAATTATTAATCAATAATTATGAACTGATTAATTAATTATTAATTAACAATACATAATATTAGAAAAAAAAAAACAAAACAATTTTATCATGCACCTAACTGCGCCAGCACGACAGATCAAATCTTTTTTTAAAAAAATATTTAAATGATCTTTATTCCTTGAGGTAGATTCCTCCTCTACCTTTACCTCTACCTTATCCCCTACATTTTGTCAGTGTCAGTGTTAGTGTTAGTATTAAATATATAATAATGGCCAGTCGTTAGCATTACACGAATTGCCTAAAAAGGAGAATTTTTTGAGGAAAAGGAAATTTTTTTGTTGCTCAAAGGTCCAGAAATCCGGTTTACACTAATAAAAAATCGCACTAAATTTTTTTTACCATAATACCGATCCTTCTTTATTATAGTATGTTAATAAAATCAGCATATCCGATTTTATTTAAAGAAAGTGGCGGTGAAATAAAAATACATATAAAAATATTTACATATGAAAAAAGAAAAAAAAAGTGTGACCATGTCAATTTTAAAATTTTATCTAAAAATTTTCTTTGACTGACCTAATTATACAACAATCACATTTCATTTCAAAATCATCTTAATTCCGTTAAAATGCCTATTATACATATAAAAATAAGTTACAATTCTAAAGTTTTGAAGGATTAGAAACAAAAATAAAAGATTTTTTTGAAGTGAAATTTAACCCATCAAAAACATTTGTTGAAGAAAAATTTTCAGCATAATGTATTGCTTGAGAAGCTGTATGAAACTAATAAGTTGTAAGAAAGGAATTATACATAATGATAATATAATAAAACTTTAATCCATCAATAAAATTACACTTTAATCACATGATAAACTTTTTATATAAAACTTTTTTGTTAAAATTTGAAAAAGTGACCCAGCGGATGACATGAATCAAAAAATTAAAGTTGCATAACCTAAGTTATTATTTAAAGGAGTAATAATGTTTCTAATTCATCAAAAATGAAATGTTCGAATATCTTTGCAATAATTGATATTATTGAAATCAATATAATAATCCTGTTCCTGCTTAGGAATAATGAAAATATAATTTTAATGATTAAAATAAAAAAGAATGCATATTGATAGGTTGAAAAAATCACATTGTTAGCATTATTGAGAGATTTTACTTATTTTTCTGATTTTTGCTTCTTCTCATTGATTTAAATCGAGCTGTTTAGAGATAAAAATTAGGAAGTAAATTACTATAAGCTAACAGTTTTTTTCATATTTAGATATATAGATTTTACCAAAGGTCTCTGACACTATTAACCCTATACTCAGTCCATCGAACTTAGGTAATGATGACTTAATAATAGAGATTAACATGCGAGAAACTACTAAGTTACTGTAGAATAAGTCCTATTATAATCAACTTTAAATTTATATTTTAAATGAGTAAATAACTTTAACAATTTGTAAACATGATAAATACAATTAACACGTTGAAAGATTTTAATATATGTAGTTTAGAAAGAGATTTCTTTATTGTAGAGATTTGTATCCTTAGTAATCCTTGACCTTAGATTTTAAGTTATTAACTTGAACTATTGAATTATCACTATTATCTCTGCCATTTTGCAAGGATAAATTTCTATCCTATTTATATAAAAATACAATTATCTCTTAAAGTATAAATATAAATTGACTATAAAACATTGTAGAAAAATTATAATATTTTAATATCTAGTGATTATAAATAGATGAAATGAAGTTTATTAAATTTGTCATTAAGATTTATCTAATAATAGTATTTTTAAATTTTTAAAATTAATAATTATTAATATATATTAATTTTTTAATTTTTCAATTTTAAAATAACTTATTATCTAATAATTACAAGAAAATAAAATTTAATTTGTTGGATTTATCTAATTAAGGTCTATTAAATGATTATATTTTCATATTTTTGAGATCAATAGATAGCAAGATATATAAGTTTAAAATTTTAATTTTTTTCATAATAATTTATCATATATTTATCTTTAAAATATCACTAATTAATTATATTTTTTTTTGAATTTTTACTTAGAAAATATTATAAAATTTATTATAAAAATATTAATTTTAAATAAATTATTTTAAAAATATTTAAAAATATTATAAATAATTTTAATTATTAAATAAAATTGCAAGCAAAATTGTTTGAAAAATGCTTGAAGAGATAGTAATAAAGTTATCAAGATTAGTTTATTTTAAAGAAATAAACTGTTATTTAAAGCTTTTTTTTTAAGCTTTTTAATAAAATTTAACTTTTCTTTTTTCATATCAAAAGTTTTTTCTTGTTACTTCAAATATAAAATTATTTTATCATAAGTCTCAATAACTCTCCCAGAAGTAATTATTATAATAAAGAATCTTACTCTCTTTCATTATCTTAATTAGATAAAACTGTTTTTAAAATTTCATTGTTAGATATTATCTAGTTTATCAATTAATACTTGAACTTTTTCTATTTACTTTAACCATTTAATTTCAAGTAATATACTGATACTAATTTTATCTTCATTTTCATAATTATTATTAGGTAAAAAATTTGTTTTTACCTAATAATTTTCAATTATTTTATTTATAACATTATCTCATGCTTATGAAATATATTTTATACATTTTTAATATCAATTTTAAAGGATTCAATACTATATTCATTAAATTTATCAAAATCTTTGACCCAATTTGTAAATATAGTTTTTAATATTATACATAAAATAAGTTAAATTAGAATTAAATATAAATAAAGTATAAAATATAATAATATCAATTATATTTTAACTAAAGAATTATTAAATCAATTATATTTCTTACCTTAAATTATATGATACCTTGATCATAAGATTTGAGATGTGTAATAGTATTTAAAGGGAGAGATTAAATAGTAATATAAAGAGCATGTGTTAGAATATTATTCACAAGAAGGAGAATATTCTGATTTTATTTTCTCATTTTTGTATCAAGTTTTTTTATGTACTTATTCTAGATTGAAATCTGCATTTAACTTTTATGATTTTAATAGTATTTAACCAGAAGTATTCTTTTATTAATATTTTTAATAACTTTAGGATTTTCATACTTTTATATAAACAAAGCATCTGCTTTTCACTTCCCATTGTGTTGCATATGAGTAAGATTATTATATAATCCTTTAATTATTTTATTTCTAATGTTTGTTCATTGAATATTATTTAATATAGTTTCATCTTCCAAAATAGTTTTATTTTGTTATAATTAAATATGTCTTCAGAACTATAATCTTTTAATATTTATCAAAGATGATTTTGAGATCTTTGAGCAATGCATTTACAACTTTTCTGTGTATATAATACATTTAAGGTTGTATCATTTTTTAAAGTTATCTATCTAATTACTAGACTCTTTAAACTTATTCTTTTTTAATGAAAAAGCAAAACTCAAGACTTTGATTAAAAGAATATTATCAGTAATAATGAGATCAGCTTTAAGTCATTATCTATCCAAATTGCTAACGTTTCTTCAATAAGAAGAAATGAAATTTTCTTATCACATTTTAAATTGACTTAGTATAAATTGATATCTATAAAAAACTAATAGTCTTTCTTCTTTAAAATGTTACTTACCATGCCTTTTACTATTGTTATATTCATTAGCCAAATCTTTTTGTTTTAAAAAGGTGATAATATTATTTTCAAACAAAGTTCTTTTTTTTGTGTTTGTGTAACTGTAAGAGATTTTTATTTTTTTTTAAAAGTTCATCTTATTTATTAGTAGTTTATTAAATTGTTTTTTGAGCTTGCTTTTAGCATTATGTAAAGAAAAAAATAAGTAAAAAAGAAAACAAGTAAAAAAAAATCATAAAACATAAATCATAATATATAATATAAATATTTATTCATTGGTAATTTTATTAAAAAAACTAGATATAAGAACTATAAAATTTTATATACATAAATCTAGTAAAATTTATTTTAAATAAAACTTCATTGTATCAAAAAAATTTGTTTTAGAATAATTCGTTATAAAAAGTGTCATTTTATATATAAATTTTTCTAACTTTAATTTGTTAAATATATAAAAATATAATTTTATTATCATTAAATTTCTCTCATTAAAACAAGTTTAATAACACTAAGATTATCCAAATATAATTATTGAATAGTTTAAAATTAGAACATGTAGAAAATAAATTTGAAAAAAATCTCATAATATACAATTTTCTTCAGAATTTATATATAAACTTTATACAAACTCTAATCTAAGTTATATAAGAGATTTTTAGATCTTTATTACTAGTATGAGATTTAAGAATATTACTCAAGTTATAGTATTTATTAATTTGTTTAAGAAGAAAAATATTATTGATAATATTGTAAATAAATAATTATTTTCTTTATGAAAAATTGGATTACCTAAATATAATAAAAAATAGAAGAATACATTCATGTAAAAAAAGCTATTTATTTAAAAAATAGAATTATCTTTAACTTTATAATTTATTCTTTAATGATAAATTATCAGTTATCAAAAGTTCTTTTTAGCTATTTTAGAAACAAAAAATATAAATGTACTATTATAAATAATAGATTATTAAAGTTGAATTTGAACTATTAAAAATATTATTTAAAGAAATTAATATTAAAAAATATAATTTCTTATATCTAACAAATAATTTTTTGATAAATTTCTATTATCATATATAAAGTTGCTTATCTAAACTTATTTTGAATTTAGCAAAATATCTAAACTATAATTTTATTAATATTTTACTAAAGTTTTAATATAGTTTTACATTTTTATAAGTTTTAATAAAGTTTTATCTTTTCAGAATTTTGCAGATTTTTAATAAGGTTTTAATATAATTTTGCTAAATTTTACCTTTTTCTATTTAGATGACTTGCAAAACCTCTAAGTTTTGTCTAGCAACTTTAACTATAGCTATCTTCTAATTTAATAAATATAAATTTCTTTTTTTTAAGATTTCTAATATTCTAACCTTTTCTTAAAATTAATAATTATATGTATTGATTATACTTTTTTTATATAATTTTAAAAAATAATTATATTATTAATATAATTTAAAATTAAAATAAATATAGATAATGTTTTTAATAACAAAATTAATCATTCTTTTACTAAAAATTATCTAGATTTTATAGCACTTCAACTTGGTTTACATAATACATCTTTGAGTTTTTTTTTTATAAAAAAATTTTTATTTTTATATTTACTTATCATTTTATTAAAAAATTATTTAAAATATCACCTATTTTTAATTTTTATTAGTCTTAATATTTTTTTTGCTAAAAAAATAAGACTTTAGATATTTTTTAATAAATTTTTTTTTTATTATATTTTAATTTTTAATATTATTAGATTAAAATATAATAAGATTTTAATTTTAATCAAAAAAATTTCTAAAACCTCATTTTTCTAGCAAACTTTTTATATGGATTCTTTATAGTAGAAAAGAAAGAAACTACTAAAATCATTTTTTTTGAATTAATATTAAATCTGAACTTATTTTACTAAAAAAAATAATATTTATCTTATAAAGTAAAAAAATTTTTTTGGTAATTTTCTCCTTTTCTACTACAAAGAATCTATATATATTTTTTTAAAATACTATAAATATTAAAGATTTTTAGAAATATTATCAATATTAGAAATAATTAAATAAATACATATCTTACTTTATTCTCATTAAGTTTATATTTAAAATGTAATAAAAATAATGAAAATTTCTATCATATTTGATTATATCTTATAGTTTACTTTAAAATAGTAAATATTATTTAATAAGTGAAAGATTATATTTAATATTTTTTACTAATGCTGTCTTTTAAATTGATCATCTAAAATATTAGATTTTGTTAAAATACAATTTTATTTCTTTTCTCACTTTAATAAAAAAGATTATATTCTAATATTTTTTAATTTTATATATAATAAATTAAAAACTAATTATTAATATATATAACTTGCTTTTTTTTATATATTTGATATAAAAATTAACACAAAAGATTTAGATAAATAATTACTATTTTAAATTATAATTGAAAAAGCTTAATATTACTTTAAATCTTTTAAATCTTAAGAAAGAAATATTTTTTCCTTTAAATATATTATTACTTTTAACAATATATCTTATCTTTTGAAATATAATTTAATTAATATTATAAATATTAATTAAATTTTTAATATTGCAATGACTAAAGTAGAGCAAAATTGGGGGTTCTAAGGTCAAATTCGAAAAAGATATCCAGAAAGATTCCAATCATAGGCCAGAAGCCCTTCTAGCTATATGAATCTATAATA
>CAJVPQ010003708.1:0-10579 GCA_910591825.1 Funneliformis caledonium
CATCAGACTGAGATAACCATGCTGAGTCTTGTAATGTTGATTAATCGGACTGTTAGAATTTATATGACCTATATAATGAGTACCCAATAAATCTCCGCAAATAACTCTATCGTTTTAAACATAAAGGACAAATGGGCGTCACATGATCATAATAAAGATGGTAAATTTTATATTGAAATAATATTTTTTATAAACCGTGATTTGGATGGAAAATTACTTCGCTTTGATTCATGCATTTTTATAAATATTCTGATTTTTGACCATTTCACTGCGTCATACAGCCATATGTATCAGTATTGTTTATTAACAAAGAACCAATTAATCCTAATATTTAATAATTTGCTGCAAGAAAGCTTTATTTTTTTAATTGTAATGATATATACATTTTAGGATTTACTACAAGTTGTTTAAATTTACTTGTTAAATTTTCAACAAATCGCAGATATTATTGAGTGATATTGAAATCATGCTTTAATTTTTGTAATTCTAATTTTTCGCGTTCAAGTTTCAATTCGCGTTCTTCAATTTCTAATTGCCGTTCTCTTAATAATAATCGACGTTCTTCCATTTCAAAATCAATATTATCTTCTGTCAAATCAATTATTTTTGTTTTTTTAGCTTCAGGTTGTAATACTTTTATTGGAGCCTTGGTTTTTGTTTTTGATTGATTTCTTAGTAACTTTAGTAACTAAAAAATAAATTTATTATATTAATTAAGCAAAACAAAATCATTCACTGCTAAGCCACTCATTATATTTAATATAGTGAAAGGGAAAAAAAAAGTTTATTCATTGCGAAATCACTCATTATAGTGAATATAGTGAACGGGAAATAATAAAGTTTATTCACTGCGAAACCACTCATTATAGTGAATATAGTGAATGGGAAAAAAAAAAATTTAACAAATATGTCTATCATATAACAATAAAGCCTGTGTGACGTTAAAACTAATTATCAGACTCAAATAATTTTAGGCAAGTTACTGGACTGCGTGGTCCGATGATCAGAATCCTAATTCATATGACTGAGCTAAAAAGTGACATGACTGCACTCAAAAAGATCATTGGACTGTACTCCGTAAGGATATACTCTGTAAAAATACAAACTCTGCTATTTTCGTGAATGATCCAAATTTGATACGTTAATTTACGTCCGCTTTTTTTCTTCTTTTCTTTTTGCTAGCAACAATAGTAAATTAAGAAGTTAATTGTTTAAAATTTTGTGCATTATAGTATCAAAATGCATTTTTGGATAAAAAAGGCTCAGAAGGAAGAATATTTACTTATTAGATTAAATTTATTTTAACAAATTATACAATTATGTTAAAAAAAAAGATTTAGGCCGTAAAATCCGGTGATTTATTAAATACCACATCAGGAAACAATAAATACTATATACGAGAAAACGTATCGTATGGACTTGATTGTCGCACGAAAATTTACTAATTGTTTTACTTTCGACGTTTCGGATATTAGAATTTAATAATCGAGTCGGGCGCTAAAAACCCTAAAAACCTTAATGTTTTACTTTTAAAATAGTAAATAAGGTAATGATAATCATTTGTTAATTTAATTTAGAATTCTTGTGTAGATTCGAATATGCCGATATTTCTAATTATATGATTTGAAACGACGATCAAACTTCCGACTTTGCCGTTATATCGAACATCATTTTCCTCGAAGGTTCAATGTTCTTCAAATTGTAAAACATTTGCCATAAATGATTTATATTTTTTAAAGATTTTTTTAATGAAAAAAATTGAATAAGAATGAAATAAGCTAACAAAAAGAAAAAATAAAATTTTATTTTCTGAACATACCATAAAAAGTTAATCATTTGAAAGACACCGCAGAAACATTTCTAACCAGTAATAAATTTCCCTCGTAAAATTTACAAAATATTCTAAGACTGTTGCTACAGCTAGAGAAAATTCGCCATGCTGTTCATTGCCCTCAGTGCACACAATCAGACTAATATTAGAAAAAAAAAATTAATGCTAATAAATAATATTTTTTTTTTTATTAAGAAATTCTTGAAAATATTTAGTAAGAAAAATTTTTTTTAGTAATTTCTTTAACAATTATTTCTTATTGAATAAAAAAATTTTATTAATTTATTTTACATACAAATACAAATAATTTTAATTAAATTTTATCTTGCAAATAATGAATTATAATGAATGTTTAATAGTCTTTTATAAAAGTTTTTCCTATTTTAGAATTTTTTTTATAATATTGCAATAAATAAATCAAATTTTATCTTAATTTTTTAAACCTAAATTTTTTTTTCTCTATTATTTTATTTTATTTTTTATGTTATTTATTAATTTATTTAATATTTACTTTATTTATTATTATTAATATAAATTGATAATAATTTTCGAATTAGTATAATCAGGTGATTTGTTGATCAATAAATCTATAATAATAAAAAAATACATGTAGATCATTAACGTTTAGAATGCTTGTATAAATTTTTAAATTGTGACCCTTAATTTGCGTTACGTTTAGTTCAACGAAATTCAGAGAAGAAATTTTCTATTTCAGCGTAGTGGTGATCATGTCACTAAACATTTTTGGCTACAAGAAAAGTATATCCGATTTTACTATGGTTCATCTCTTAGCTTGGAAGACTGGTTTAGACTATTGATTTGTAATTAAAATTTTCTTTTCTTACTTTCTCTTTGGATACTAATTATTAAGCAAAAAAATGCAAAAATTTTTTTTTATTTAGTAAAAAATAGGAAAAACATATTAAATGTTGCACATGACAAAAAAAAGTTCACGCGATTTGTGTGACATTTAATATTGATTACTAATTCTTTGATGATAATTAACTTCCGGTTGTACTAATCCTTATAAATAATAATATTTTTTTTGTGATAATATGTTTCTGTAATTCTTTTCGTAATAATAGATCACTATAATGAATTTTTTTTTTTTTGTAATGATAGATTAATATAATAAATTTTCTTGAAAAATTATTTTTTTTTTTTGTTTTTGTCAACAGCGTATATAATTACTTATTTTTTTAATATGCAAAAAAATTTTTTTTTCTGGGGGCCCCTTCTTAGGCTTTTTTTATATCACTTTTAAATTTTTACTTTATTTATTTACTTTATTTATTTTATTTTATTATATTTATTTATTTTCACCCTTAATTAAAACAAAAGTTAGATTATATAAACATCACTTATAAAAGCGAATCGGAATTTTATTTCAAGATGTATTAATATATAATTAACCCAACTCATTGACCATGGTGCAAAGCAACGGGTTACAGCTAGTTCAAGTATAAAATATATCAAAAATAAAAACAATTTATTAATTAAAATACTATTTATTTTATTCTATTAAAACATTAAAAAAATGAATGGTTTATAAGTTATTGTTTTAAAGAAAAGAAATTTCTCTTTAAAGTAATAAAGCTAATACAAATAAATACTAATAATAAAGCACTACACTTTTCAAATTCTCATTCTAAAAACCAAAGAACTAATTAAAAATAAGTTAAAATAAAAAACTTAATAAAATAAAATAAAAAGTATTGCTTATTATAATAGTAAAAATTGTTATAAATCTCTAGAATCTCTAGAAATCTTGAAAATCAAAATCAGTTATTGGTATTAAAGTTATAGCAAAAATAAAAAGCAATGATAAAACATTAATAAGATTATATAATATAATAATAGTTAATATTTAATATATTTTTACATTAATCAATATTGATTATACTAATTCAAAATAATTATAAATAATTATTAAAGCTTTAAATAGGTCAGTTTAGATTAAATCAATCAAGTTATCTGAATTGATAAGATCAAACAAAATTCTGATTTGATTTTAATTTTTATTTAATCTGATCTGATTTGATAGAATCATTTAAGAATATTTTATTATCATTTTAAATTAGCTATTATTCAAAATAAATAATTTACTATAATTCTAATTGAATAATTTATTATTATTCTATTTAAATGATTTATTATTATAATAATTAAATAATTTATTATTATTTTAATTGAACAATTTATTATTATTTAAAAATGATTAGTTGATCTAAATTTTATTAGATTAGATCAGATCAGGTAATAGGTTAACTTAATCTGATATTAATCTAAAAATCTACTAACTTGATCTGGATTTTCAAATTAAGTTAAATCAAGTAAACAGATTTATCTGATCTAATTTAAAGCTTTAGTTTTACTTGAAAATTAGAAAAATTATATAATAATATTCTATTACAATAAAATTGTTATTTTATTATATAATTCTATATATATATTATTCTTTTTTATTTTTTTATATAATTATGTTTTAAATTACTTATTTATTTTATTTATAAATAATAGTTAAGCTTTTATTAAATTAAAAATTTTTATATATTGAGATTTAAATAATATTAAAATTAGGAAATTACTATTTATATACTATGTGTATAAATACGTATCATATGATTAAATATAATTGGACAAAATCATTTAATATATATTAAGTATAAATTACATGATTTAAATAACTAAACTGCAGAAGATCTTTTTTTATTATATAAAAAATATATTAACACATACTAAATATAAATAAGTAATACATCATATGATTACTAAATATTTTGACACATCTTTGAATAATACTCATATTGCTTGTACTTTTCATATTTTTAACCTTTTGTTTCATCTTCTATAGCATTCAAACCTTTAGCAACCCTATTATATTAATTTGTGTACTATTCTTTAATACCTATTTTGCTTTAGATGAAGATTGTTTAACATTTACTTTAAATCTTTTTGGAGGTCATCCTTTATATCTGATAATAGTAGGATTATTAATATCAGCTAAGTTTTTTAAGTTTTCTATTTTATGGTTATCAATTTTACACTGAACATTGAAAATAAAAGTTTTAATCATATCCAATAATGTCTTTTGTATATCAGTTTAATAGCATAATTAATAGTCTTCATTGAGATTTTAGATAACTCTACATATATCATTTAGTTGATTTTACAGGTAATAGAGTATTATCTGAATAATTTTGAATTAAAAGAAATTGATCGAGACTAATTTTTCTAATATAGGAATATCCTCTAGTTGTATTGTCTTACATATCAGCATAGAAAAATGTTGTTATAACATGTCAATTGAGTTGATATCTGTATTCAAATACCATCGATTCAAAATTATGCTTATGTGAAAAATTGCATATAGAGAATAAGTATCAACTCAAAAAAAGTAATGGCAGATCAACCCTTTGTTGATTAATTGAAGGCAGGTATACAGATATATACCTCTATCAAGTAATACTACATAATATCTTATACCTTAGGTTCTAATAACACGTACATTTTATATTTCAAGAATTGCTTCTTATAGAATAGTTCTAACTAATGATCCAAAAAGAGTTTATCGTATATCTTATTCCTGTTCCTTAATTCCAGTACCTAATTCTTTATTATCCTTATCAGTCTATAAAAATCATTAAAATATTAATTATAAATCAACTATAAATCTACTATCTATCCTTAAATTTAAACATATTTTGCTAATATGTATACTTATTTCTATTAAATATTGCCATTCCATAACTTAAAAAATATTGTAACATACAGATTAGTTCATTTGTGCTCTTTGTTTTTCAAGTATCACAGATGTTAGAAAATTTATTAAGAATACAATCTACTTAACTGAAAAATCTGCTGCTTAACATTGGCATACTGATTGTGAATAGAGTATTTTGTTCAATCTCAAACTTTTTGAGATACTCATCATTTTTTATATGATCTTAATACTATATAATAAATCAAATAGTGACATAACACAATTTACCTTATCATGAATATGCTTATTGATTAATTTAATCCTTTAGATACTTTGTGCATTAACTGTAAAATATTTATGTGTTTAAGGTATTGCCTATGATTTCTTAGTAGTATAAAGCATATCAGACAAATATTTTGTTGCTGCAGGATATTGGTCAACTAATTTTTTCCATTAATATTTGAATAGGTCTTCATATAAAGAATTCTGGCATAAATAGAATTTATAATGAAATTTTTCAAATTAATTGTATAAATTTCCTTTAAGCTTTTTTCAAAGGTTCAAAACAATGTGAAAAATACATAGCATGTATTGGGTATTAGGATAAATATCTTTAATCGATCAAGCTAAGGATCTAAATTAGTAAAGATAATTCTAGAGGAACTACCCGTTTTGATAAGTATATTTTCAAATATCCATTTATAAGTATCTAATGTTTCATCTTCAATGATAACACATATCACAATTTGGGTTCTATAATTATTATCAATTATAATTATAATGTAAAATATTATCTGAAATCAGTTTGTGTTATAGATAGTATCAACTATCATAATATTGTTATATTTTACTATGCAACTCTCTTTGTGTGAGAAACATCCATAAAAGAGAAATTAGTTTTCTCAAAACTGGATCCAATTGAAGCTTTACAATGGTAAAATAATTATAGAGTAATATTATCCTATATTAATAGTGGCTATAGAGAATGCAGAATAAGTACCATCAACTATTTTGTGATATTATACAATGCTTTCAATGTGAAAAGTTTTGATATTTATATAGTGAAAAAGCATTAACTACTACATAAAAATCCTTATTTTAATGCATAATTGATAATTGGAATTATAGCTGTAGATTTTCTTTAGTGCTTGAAAATTATGAACTTTATAATATTTTATTTATTTGTGAAAAAATATTATGTGAATCACCAATCAAGTTAAGTTATTATTCGTTATGTAAAAATAATCCATCTATATATTATTATTATAGATATAATCAAGGATTAGTAGATTTTTTAACATATATAACTTCTAAATATAAATTTGTATTTTCTTTATATGGTATATGTAAAAGTAAAGGAAAAGATTTTTTTACACGAATTGAAATTAAAATTAATACTAAAAGAAATAGAGGCATTAATAATTAATATTTTTTTTTATTATTTTATAATAAAAATTTATAAATAAAAATGTGAATTATACATAAATTATATATATTAAATTTTTAAATTAATTTAAATAAAATTTTATTATTTGTTTAACTTTACTTATTTGTTATTCATATCTCCTTTTTCTAGTTATAATTTTATATATTATGTTAAACAAATATTTTAATTAGTCTGATCTAATCAAACAATAAATATTTTGATTATTTTTATCATTAATTTTTTCACCATTGTAAGGTTATATAATGAAAAGATATAATACTTCTTATAAATATTTTTGAATTTATTGACTATATACAGCTTATAAATAACAAACATAGTACTACAAAAAAAATTTAATTAATTACAAGTTAAAAAATATTTAAATTAAAAAATAAAGAATTAATTTTAGACTGGTATATCTAAAGAGTGAAATGAAGAATAGCTGTTTTTTAAAACATAAATTTTATAAAAATTAAAAAATTTGAAAATGTATCAAGTTTTTTTTAATTTATATATTCTTTAATATAAAATCACATAAATATCAGAATTATAGATGAGGGATGAAACCCCTTAATAACAGTCGAAACTTAGATGAAATTATATTAAAATCATAATAAGGGATACGACGAAATCCATTCGATATGATGAAAGCCAAAACTGTCAAAACTATATTAAAAACATAGAAAAGGGTATGATAAAATTATTTTGAGGAAGTTTCGGCAGGCATCTATAATCAGAATAATGTAGTAATTATTTATATTTATTTTTTAATTTGTTAATGTGATTACAAACTGACTGACTAAAATAGTTATTTATATTTAATATTCAATAAACAAATATATTAAATAATAAACATAATTAATTTGTCATATAATAAAATATATAATAAAACATATTTTTAAAAAAAATAAATAATGAAGATATATTTTTAAATGAAAAATAATCACTTTTATAAATACTTTATCTATTATAAGAAAAAAAAATAAGCAAATTAGATTTATTGAAAATTTAATAAAAATTATAATTACCTGTATTTTGATTAAATTGTATTTCTATTCAGAATTTCATTTAAATTTTGGTAAATTCAAATAAATGACTTGAATGATATACTTGTAAATGTGATTTTACAATAGGATTATTTAAACTATTACTTTAGTTTTGAATTAAAGCTTTATCTGCTTTATAAAATTCTAAAATTTCATTTTTAAATTATTTATCAAAATTTTTAATATTAATATTTGAATACCAACTTTCAATGATTTTTTTAATTTCTAATGCAGTTGGTCTTTTTAATGCATTATTGTTCCAACATTTTTGCATTAAATTTATATAACATTGTGAAGTATCTTTAATAATTTCAAGTCGTTATTAATTGCAAATACTTAAGACAAGTCTTTTATCATAAGCTTTATCATCAAATGGAAAAATTCCAGATATAAATTCCCACATAATTATAGAAAAGCTATATATATCACTAGCTATATTATAAGGTTGACCTCTTAAAACTTCAGATGCTATAAATGGTAAAACACTACAAATACCATTTGTTTCAGATGGTTGATAGTGTATTGTTTTACATAATCTAAAACCACTAATAGAAAAAATATTTTTTGTTACATTTAAAATATTACTATGATGATGTTATAATTTTAACAACTTTAACATCCAATGATGATCTTTAACAATATTTGTTAAACTTTTTTTTAAATCGCCATTTTCTGCATAATTCATTACGATCATATATCTTAAAGTACTTTGATCTTGAGTAAATCCATATAATCGAACAAAATTTTCGGTTGAATATTTATTTAATTGACTATATAAATTATAATGGAATTTCTACTACAAATATAAAAATCGGTTTATTATAGATAAGTTTCAAATTAAAACTAAATTGTTAATATCACACCTCAGTTAAAAATTCCTCATCTTGATTTAAGACTATTAAGATTTATAAGGACAACATTTAATTTGCCAGATCGAACCCATTTGATGTCATTACGGGAATAAGAAATAATAGATCCATCCGACCAAATAGCTTTATACACAGTATTAAATTCCCCTTTATCAAGATATTCAATCTTTTCAAGTTTGTTGTAAGGAATCCATTCCAAAACTTGAATTTTTATTTTGAGCATTAAGTTGAATATTTTGAATAAGTTCACTAATAAACCCATTTCCACTAGTCCATTGAGAAAATTCTGTTTGAAACTGGTTAGAACTACATTGTTTACACCAATTGTATCCAGTGTTTCGTTTATTGCATATTGAACAAATTTCTATTTTTTTTTCAAAATTAATTCATATAGTTTATTAAATTGAGAGATTACAATAAATAAAAATAATTTACTTCTATAAATTATATTTAATTTACCGTAATTATCTATAACATTAAATTTTTTTGTAAAAAATTTAGTTTATTTAAATTTCATAATGAAATATAGTTCGATAGCTTACCGTAATTATCTAAAACATTAAATTTTTTATAAATAAAAATTTAGTTTATTTAAATTGCATTGATGTTTATAATTAAATATAAAAATATCTTACCATTATCATCTATATATATATATATATTTGTTTAGGTATAGGTTTAGTTTATTTTAAATTACAGTGAATTATATAATTGTTAACAAAAAAAGCTTACCATCATCATCTAAAATAAAGAATTGTAATTAAATTAAATTTGAATAATCATAATAATTTACCAATTAATTATCAAACATTTCTTTGAATAATAAATCTAAATCATGTATTAAAATATATATTTTTTTTAAGATAAATCTTTTACGAAGTGCAGAAGGTGTAAGAATAAAATAAAATACTAAAATGCTTACGATCTAAATTGTTAATTTTTTTGAATAAAAAAAGTTTTTTTTAATTTTAAATTTATAACGATATAAATATCAAAAAAAAAAAAAAAAAACTATTTGAAATTAGCTAGCTTACTTCCTATAGTATAATCAATCGTTTAAATGTTTTTATTTTGTTAGAATTTAAACCATAGAATAGTGTTTATTATTCAATAAAAATAACTTACCATCTATTAGAATCATGGATTATTATAAAAAAAAATTTAATTAGGTTTGAATTAAAATATAATTAATTAATAAGTAGAAGAATTATTGAATTACTTACCGACTATTTATTTCATCAAACGTTAACGTTAATGAAGAGTAGAGTTTAAATTACAATAAAACAATATAGATAAACATACTCCCTATAAAATCATCGAGATAATTTTAGTTGAATATAAATTATATATATAAATTACATTAAGAGAAGTATAACTTACAATCCGTGATTTCATTTATTGTTGAATATTTCGTAAGTAAAATTTATTATTGAAGTTGTTATACATTGAATGTATAAATGCCCTTACCTTCTAAACATTCTAACGTAGTAGTGTCCGAAAGTAGTTCTAGAGCGTAGCAAATTTATTTGTTTAAAAGATTTTATGGAATCGTACCGTATCCAATTTCATTTACCTTTATTAATATTGTTATAAGATTTCTAAAGAAAATAGAATGTATTATGTTATGTCGATCATTATTTATGTCTTTAACCCAATAGTGGCTATGTCTAAAATGCGCAATTGGGATATTCCAATTGCGTATTT
>CAJVPQ010003709.1:0-10577 GCA_910591825.1 Funneliformis caledonium
TTGAAGAGAGTAACAAATTTTACTGAATTTTTTTTAAATTTATTTTAAATTTTTTTTTAAATTTTTTTTTTATCTGCAGGTTACTTTTATAATATCTATAATAAATTAATATAAATATTTACAATAATGCATAATAATATATGTATGTGATTGATTTTCAAATGAAAATGACAGAATTTACCATCATCTGTACTCCTATACTATAAACTGATAAAAACCGGTTATTGATTATAAATATAATCGGTTATCGATTTTACAAAATTCTGAACTGGTTTTAATTCGATACGATAAAAACCAGTTATAAATCCGATATCGATAACCAGTTCCAACCTCTAGTGACTATACATTCTGGATGATTCAAATCAAGAATCACAACCTAAAGTCTACCAATTCCAATTTTAAAATAGATGCAACATCTAAGTTGACACCTAAATATGTTCTTGAAAAAAGTGATCTAACAGAAGTTAATTCTTGTTATCTTGCCATGTATTAGCAACTTGGAGCACATGAAAAAGGATTTAAAAATTTGGAGGAGGAATGGAGAGCTACCCTTAGGTCTGATCAGGGAAAACCAACCACACACTATGCTATTTTAAGTCTCAGGTCTTTTAAAGTTGCACGTGAAAAAACTATTGAAAGTTTACGTGCAATACTTGGTACCTACATTAATCCTTATGACGAAATGTGGTCCTATAATTCTATATTAGGAGATTGAACTAAATATATTGAAACATTTTTACCCTGGTGTTCTAGCAATCTGGATGAGAAATTACTATTGGATAAATACAATGATACCGATAATATAGTATAGATAGTTAAAAAAGAGTAAATATAGGTTTATTGTCAAAGCAACAAATAATTAAATTGAATAATAAATTTTAATAAATGTAGTAATTACTATTAGCATGATTATTAATAAATAGTAATTTTTATTCCAAAATATAAAGTTTCTTTTATTGTAATCTATCAAATATAAATTGTATCTGGTTAGTTTACTTTCAAATATTTGAAAGCGATGTATTTACTATTTATCATACATAAAGTTTATAAAAATAAATATATCTTTTTTTAACAGCTAAAAAACTACAAAGTGATATACTGCATAATGAATAATAGTAATAATTTTACTGAATATGAAAAAGCAATAAATTTTCTAAAAAATGGTTGTAATTGTGGTTGTTCAAATAAAATTCTAAAAGAAAAATTTGCAGAAATGCGAGGAGATTTTCAAGCTTTATCTAAATCAGAACAAGATATATTTTTAATGGCTCAACTTAAAGTTATGGATGGTGGAATAATAAGTAATAGTAAATGTCTTAAAAGAAAAATTAGATCTAATAAAAGAATATTTTATCATTAAAATCATAATACATTACTTTGTCAGAAAATATATCTTAATATGTTAGGAATTGGTCAAACTTATTTTGAAAATATTAGAAATCACTTAACAAATAATGGATTTATTTCAAGAATTCATAGTAATGTAAAAAGAATGCTACAATGAAAAACCAAAATGATAATAGATAAAATGTTGCAGCAGCAATTAAGAATTGTCTGGAGAATTATGCTGAAGTTCATGGATTATCAAGTCCTAGTAGAAATGTCAACCGAATTATCCAATCATTTATATTTCTACCAGCAGAAACTAGTTATAAATTAGTCTATCATGATTTTCTTGCAGGTCTTGAATGAGATAGCACATTAAATTCGTTAAAATATGATGCATTTTATAAGTTGTGATATCAATTAACACCTTATATTCAAATTATGAGCCCAAAAATAGATTTATGTGATATGCGCTAACATTTTCAGAATAGCTTACAGTATAATACCCATAAGAAGGAAGCAGTAAAAAATTTACTAACAAAATACAAAGAATATCTAACTAAGGTTAAGTTAATAAGAAATTATTATAATCAGAATACAAAATTAGCAGCAGAACAAAGAAAATTTGTAGATGAGAATTATCTTGTGATAGAAGACGAAATTGATTATTGTAATGTTAATGCTACTATTTACTACAGTTACAATTGAATACAAAATGTTTATGTTTCACATTCTAATCAATAGGTAAATAAGATTTACTATCTCAGTTCACTTAAAGTGCATTTATTTGGTATTCAAGATGAAACAATACACAAGCAAATTAATTATATTCTTGATGAAAATGAAATAATAGGTAATGGCCCTAATGGTACTCTTAGTATAGTTTTGATAGAATTAAGAGATTGAATAAAGGTGAAAAGCATTTAAAAATTACTTGTGATAATGCAGGTGGTCAAAATAAAAATAATGTTACTATTTGATTTTACCTATATCTAGTGATTTGCGATTATTATAAAAGTATTGAATTAAATTTTATGGTACCTAGACATACTAAATTTAAATGTAATGGCAGTTTTAGATTGATTAAAAACTTTATTGAAATACAACAGTAGATTGTGTAGATCATATTATTGAGATCGCAAAAAGATCAAGTACAGTGAGATTAAATAAAGCTCATTGTTATGACAATGAGAAAGGTTTTCAATATTTAGATCTTAATTTATTATTAGGAATTTTTTTAAGAAATTAAGTGGTTTGCAAAAATATCAACATTTTTTTTTGAAGCAGCTAATCCTGACATTGTGAAAATTCAAATAGTTGCTAATGGATCTTTTATTAAATTTAATTTGTTAAAAACTAGAAAATCAAGTGTTTTCAAAATTACCAAAGAAATCAAATCTTTATCTATTTTGGTATTAACACCACCTTCTCTAGATCATAAAAGGCAAGAATATCTTTATCATAATATTTGTCTATTTGTTGAAGATAAATTTAAAAATGTTACTTATCCACAACCAATCTATACTGATAGCGAATATAATATTTAAAATAAAAATAACCTTCGTGACTTTATTAATTTTCCTTTCTTGCTGTCATTAAGTTTAATAAGTTTAATCTTTTAATGAACTTGCTAGTTTTTTTTGCTTTTCAAAGTTTAAAGAAAATATTAAATGTAAAAATATATTATATATAAAGAGAGAATTATATATATTTATAAAAGAAATAAGAATACTATGACAAACATAATAAGAGAATAACAACAAAACAACCAAGAACTATTAAAAGAAATAGAGTTGTTGAAAAAGCAGTTAGCCAAAAAAGAACAAGAAAATGAAAAATTAAAAATACCATTACAATTTAAACAGTTGAATAATGAAGAAATTAGGGCATAAATAGCTACCATTCTAAGTGAAAGTCATTATATTGATAATCCTGATGTAGATGTAGTTGGTGAAATTATGAGAGTTTATTGTGATCAAGAAAAGTAGTCTGGTTTTTGTAAGTTATATCCTATTGAACTAGCTCGCAGAAATGTAGTTTAAATACTTACAGTTATTATCTTTACTATAAGCAAATAAGTATTCATTAAAATGTAAGAAATAAGGCTAAAAAGATATTTTTATTAATCTTATCAAATTAAACTCTGAAAAAAGCAAAAAATTATTTTAAAAATGAAATGAAGGTAAAGTAGAAAAAGAAGATAATCTAATCACTGAAAGAATTATTGAAAAAGAATATGAAGAAGATTGAAGAAGTCAAATCCGTTATGATAACTATGAACTTAAAAATTTTTCTCCAAATGAATTAATTAGCAGTTTAAATAAATTAACTGTTAGTGATAATAAAAAATTTGCTAAGGTAAGTGAACTAGAAAATGAAATTAGAGAATTAAAGGTAGAGTTGGAAGAAAGAGATAACAGAATCGAAGAATTAGAAGAGTAGATATTGAAATTGAAATGAACTTAAAAGTACTAGATAAATCTGAAGAATATTACAAAAAGAATATTTATGAGGTAGCTAAATGAAAAGATATTAGATTAATCGAATTGAGAGTGAAGAACTAAGAATTAAGAAAGAGTTTGAAAAAAGAAAAAAAGACAAATAAACTTCAACAATTGAAAAAGTTAGTTAAGAAAGCAAAGGAAAAGGTTCAAAAAAAGTTCAACACCTATATTTTACAAAAAAATAAATAGCATGAGATTAGAATATAGAATATTAGAATTAGAAAAAGGTAGTAGAAAAGAAGATTGTAATTACTACATATTAGATCTTCAT
Source organism: Funneliformis caledonium (assembly GCA_910591825.1). NCBI lineage: Eukaryota > Fungi > Glomeromycota > Glomeromycetes > Glomerales > Glomeraceae > Funneliformis > Funneliformis caledonium. Next base: position 4,102 of record CAJVPQ010003709.1, read on the forward strand.
GCTAAAAATCTAATTTTCGCTTTTGCTACTCATAAAGTGATGACATATAATAATAATGAAGACTGTGCTGATATTGCTTTCATCTGCAATAATTGTAAAAAGGATTTAGAGAATGAAACTCTTCCTTACTGTGAAAGTTGTGGGTGACTAAAAAGAAACAGAGAATCCTGTTTCTGTAATCTTTTAGAAAATAATAAAATTAAGCAAGCAGGCATTTTTAAATCTTTTGATTATCATTTAGAAAAAAAGATTAAGAAGTTAAAAAAAAACTATCAACTGCTAAAGAAGAGTAAATATTGAAAAAGAAGAAGTAGCTAAATTTTAAGAGAAATCTGAAAAGTGAAGTAAAAAATAAAAGCAAAAATTGTTAAATTGAATTAAACAATTAGAAGAAGAGAATGGTAATTATAAAGAAGAAGTTAAAAGATTAAAAGTTCAGTTAGAATAATTAACTTCACAACAAGTTTCTCAAATTGAAGTTAAAGAGACTAAAAAATGATCTTGATTAAAAGTCAAAAAGTAATTTAAAAAGGTTCAATTTTAATGTAATAAAGCAATATACAAATATTAGTTCTATTCAATTCTAGATCGAATCAGATTGATCGTAAAATCTGCCCTTAAATGATTGGTTAAAAAAATGATTAGAGATTAGTCAATAAAAGTTAGTGTAATAGACGACAATCATGATACGTCTACGCGTCCTTTTAACTAAAATCTTTACCAAATTATATCAGTTAACATGCCTAATCTAAGATCACCTTTCATCCAATTGCTCCTAAACCATGAGAACTTTCATGGGAATTTTCACCAGAGAACTTTACAAGAACTTTCACAAGGATCTCTATAAGAACTTCTACAAGGATTTTCACAAGAACCTCCACGAGAACGAGAACATTCACAAGATTTTAATTCTGATATTATAGCTATAGTAACACTTACTTCATTACAACTATTTATACCTAAAATTTAGGAAATAATACCTATTGTCAATACTTTAATATCTTTGATGACTACAAAAGTCTCCAAAAAGAAGAATGACTGAAAAACAGAAAAAACAGGACATGCTGAGGATGAAACTGGCTGAGACGACGAAAGTACAGAATTATTGTTAAGTTTTCTTGAAGAAAACTTTGCTATCTATAAAAAGAATAAATCAAGCTTTGCTAAATTAACTGCTGCTAAGGTTTTTCTAGGAAAATTATAGGAAAAATAAACTATCTCATCTTATAATCAAGTATAATGAAATTAAAAAGAAGGAAAACCAAACAAAAAGAAAAGTTCAAGAAAAGTGAAAATGATTTGAAAGACTTGATGTTTTATTGAGAACGTGCAAAAATCACAATCCAGGATTTTTGATAGATGGTTTCTCTGATAATATTCAATTAATTGACAGTTTTAAAGAAAAAGAAATTAATGAAGAAAGTTCAACAGAAATAAAGGATAACTAAGCTTCTAAGAATGAAAATCACAAGATCCATTAGCTAAGGCTATTATTTCTATGGGTAATACACGTCAAATAATTTAAAAAAAAGGCTTACTCTTGAAAATAAACAGTTTTGTAAGTGGCAAAAATTGGAAAGAGAAATTCGAAAAGCAGAGGCAGCTTTAAAAAATAAGAATTAGAAGTTGAATGAATTAAGACTGAAACATTACAAAAGAAAATAGAGTTTGATATGAAACAATCACGCATGAAATATAAGCTTAAAATGAAAGAATTAGATTTAAGAATGATGAAATATAAATCTAATAATAATAATAGTAATAGTATGAACATTTATTAAAATTAATAGTTTTTTTACAATAAAATTTTGTTATTTTATTAGCTAAAGTTATTAAACTTTACATATCCTATTTATTTATGGAAAATGTTAATGAAAAATAAAGTTTCTTTTAGCTTGCTCAGTTCTCTTTAATGTCTTATCATTTTCTCTTAATATATGACTATTATTTTCATCTATATCATCTATATCATTTAAGTCAACTTCCCAAATATCCATATTCATTTCTAAAAAGGTATGCAAATTATTGTATAACATGTAAATAAAACCCTTATTTTAACTGTTTTGATATCAAGATTCTTTAACACTCTAAATTTTGCTTTTAACCTTCCAAAAGTATTTTCTACTATAACTTGATGATATAAATGAAATTGATTGAATTTCTTTTGTTTTTGAGAATTTGAATCTTTAAAAGATATAATTAAAAAAGGAGAAATGAAATATGCTAAATCACTTAAAAGATAATCATCTTCTTGGATAAGATTAGAATAATTTTTATAAAAAGAAGAATTCTAAAAACTTATGCATCATGCACTGAATCTGGCTAACTTACATCAAAACTAATAAAAATACTTTTATCATTTACAATACCTTGACAGTGAATAGTAATATTTTTTTTTAAGTAAAATAAACTTCTGGATCCTTGCTTAGAGCATTTTTCATAGAAATATATGTTTCATCAACTACTCTAATTACATTTTTAAGTTCTTCTAAATTTTCAAACCCCTCATAAACTTTTTTATGTTCTTTTAAAGTAGGCTATTTGTTTTTTTGTGCTATAATTACTTAAATAACTCGTTTAGTATAAAGAATTATTGTTTTCTTTCCTACTTCAAATCTTGAACAATGCTCAAATATACTTTCAGTAGAATTAAACTGACAAAAAAATATAGTTAATTGAAATTTAACACAAGTTTAAGGTTTAATTCCTTATGATGAAAATACAGGATAAGGGTGTATAAGATCAGCTAAGTGATATGAAAACATTTACAGGAGTTTTTTGAACCTAATAGGATCATAAAATTGGAGAATATGTCACCACCAATACTTTGATTTTGCTACACGATACAACCGTGATTTTAAATAATGCATATTTAATCATTATATTAAAGTAGCTTTTAAAATAATACTCTCTTCTTCCTCACTTGAAGTTTCCTTTTTCTCCTCCTCTTCAGATTCATTTTCTAGAAGTATTTGTAGCAGTAATATCCTATGTATTTACTGTTTGCGATTCATATTAAAAAAGTTTTATGAAGTTAGATTTAAAGCCAATTATATTTATTATGATCAATCTGATCGATCAAAATTCAAAAAAAATTGTGCTCAATTATAATTATGATTTGATTGGTTATTTTTTTTCTGATCTGAACGATCTAATCTAGAATTAAATAAGACTAATGCACAAAAAATTCATTAGCCAATTAAAATTGTTTAAATAATACTAAACCATTCAATTAAAATTAAACTTTGCAATTGCAGATTATGATTAATATTAAGTTTTTATAATTAAAAATGCTAACTGAATTCACTTTGTTTGGTTTGTTGCAGTATACTTCAAATCATATGATTTTGTAATGTAAATCTGATAATAAAGAAATTGTTAAAGTGTGATTTAAAATGATTCTAATATTTTTTTTTAATTTGTTGTAAATAGCTAATATTTTTTCTTTTTGTGTGTAATGATCTTCTCTTTGATATTATAACATCTTGTATAAAATTTAATAATGATGATAATAACTGTATTACTTTATAATAGGTTGTAAAATTAATGATAATTCCTAAAAATAAATAATAATTAAGTATAAAATAAAATAAAATAATTTATAAAATAGTAATTAGAATAGTAAAATAATAAATACCTTAATATGATTTTATTTAAAAATTATTGAAAAAAATGATTAAAATCTTTAAAATTTATTATTACAGGTAAATCAAAAATATTTTGTATAAAATTTGTTTAGCAATCATAGAATCCAATAGGTATCTATATATATTTTGACTTTAGAATTTAATCTTTTTAATGATATAAATTTCTAATAAATTATTTTAATAAATTGGCAAAGTTTTTTAATTTCATCTCTTATATATTTTATTTAGCTTTTACTGTTAAATTAATAATATAAATAGCATATCAAAAATAAATAAAAGAAATTTTAATTTATTTAGCTATTAAATGATTAGACATGCTATTATATTGCTTCTATTATTTATTATCATAGCAAGAATATTCTAAGCAAAATAAAGTAAATAGAATTTTATAGAATAATTTATTTACTTATTTATTATATATTAATTTTAATAAATTTAAAATTACTTATAAGTTAAAAATTTATAATTTTTATAATAAAAATTTTATAATTAATATTTTATCAATTTTATTAATTATATTAACTATTATTTTCACTATAATTATTATTTTTATTATTTATATTATTTTTAATATTTTTATTATATTTTTATTAGATTTTATTTTATAAGTTTTTATTATTTTATAGTTTAACAAATAGTTAGTAATAATAGAATAGTTTTATATAAAATATATTACTTTTTGCTATTATAATTAACTCTTTTATAAATTTCAAATATTAATAATTTAAAACTACACAAATTATTTTTCTCTTTAACATTATTCCTTATTTAAAATTTGTTATAATATCTTATATTAACTTGCTTTTAAATTTATTATTATAAGCTCATCTTAAATTCTAAGACGTAATAAATTATTAAGTATAATAAATAAAAGAAAATTCTAAGATCAAAAACTTTAACAAGTAGAATCAATTATTGCAACTTTTTAATTTAAACATTAAGATAACCAAAAATAAACTTAATAATAATATTACTATATTATATATTTACTATTATTAGAAAATATTTTAAATTTTAAATATAAGTATAATTAAAAACTATTAAATTTTAAGTAAATAAATAATAAAATATTTATAAAACTATAATTATACACATAAAGTTTTTGCTACTTTAATCTTAAAATAAATATAATATTTTTTATTTATAAGAAGTTACAGAAAAAAAATTTATATTATTATATTTATTTATAGTAAATATTAATTATATAAATACTTATTAAAATCTTAAATAATTTTATTTTTGAGTACTTTGTAGTAAAAAGGGAGGAACTACTAAAAAAATATTTTTTGAGTTAATATTAAATTTGAATTTATTTTACTAGTAGCCAGTACCATGTGATATAATTTATATCACATGATACATGCTACTTACCCTAGATTATATGGTAACCTGTGATCTAATGGTAACCTACAATCTGATAGTAACTTATAATCTAATAATAACCTATAATCTGATAGTAACTTATGATTTAGTGGTAACCTATAATCTGATAGTAGCCTATAATCTAATAAAATAATCTAATGGTAACCATATAATCTAATAATATAATCTAACGGTATCATCATAATCTATTTTTGAGTGTCTCTATGGCTTTCTAGTTATTCTTTTAAGTAATTTCTACTATATTTAAATTGGTACCATATAGTCTAAAAGTAATATTACCATATAATCTAATAGTATTCTTATAATCTAGAGGTACCACTTTGCTTTTTGTTCTTAACCTACTTACTCATCAAATTCTATATTGTGAGTGCTGGCCTTCTGTACCTGTTTGAAATCCAGGTTCTATATTGAGGAGATGGCCTTTTTTACCCATTTGAAACTCTAAAGGTGTTGGTCTTTTGCGCCTGTTTGGGTATCAGATTTTATATTGAGGTATTTACTTTTTTGCGCCTATTTGGTTGCCTTTCTAGATGCCAAAATGTGGTAAAAAAATATGGTGTCAGGTGGTGCAGTAATTCAATATAAATTCGCATCTAAATTTGACTGACACTATACCATAATTTCGGCTAATCTTTTGAGCATATGATTTGTAAGACCCAGCTTAACACTATGATGATGACTTGATAGTGTCCTGGAACTATTGTGAAGCTATCATAGAACTAGTGAGGAACTATCATAGAAGTGTCATAGAACTGGCAGTTTGCCAACTTGGATGCTGAATTATTATGTTCAAGGATCTGGCTGAATTTATATGCTAGCTGATTTTATACTGCGTCTTACTGCGTTAATCACGTGATCCTATTACAGTACTGAATACCCTTTTATAGTTACAGGCTAATGATGGAAACATTCTCAGAATATTTCTGGAACCCACAAAAAAATTAATGGTTGTGCTTTCCTCAAAACTAATAAAGAAGATTTTAAACAATATAATCTAAAAGCTGGTCCTGCTACAACAGGATGACAGATCACATTAGATGGCTTATACAATATCACTGGCTAAGTTTGATTCTATATTTTTTGACTACCTATTTACCATCAAGAGCGGAGGCTGAGGTATTATACTTCTTGGAGATGTGATAGGCATTATTATGACCGGCCCATTCGTTTACCAGAAGTGTGTACCTTGCAACCAAAGCAACTATTGCCTACTAATTATCAGTATATATATGCCAATTTCACATTTAAAGTTGGAGATGCAATATGTATTATTGTGGCCAGCTTATTTATACCATACCCAGAGTTCCGAATGAGTCGAGTTGAGTCGAGTTTAAGGATCAACTCGATTCAACTCGTTTTTTTTGAGTCGAGTCGAGTCAAATTTATTTTATAAAATTTTTCAACTTGACTTGATTCGAGTTATATAAATTTTAAACTCAACTCAAT
>CAJVPQ010003710.1:0-10575 GCA_910591825.1 Funneliformis caledonium
GGTGGTTAAATTGTAATACTAATGAAGCCAGAAAAGACCATGTTCGTAATACTTTAGTACGTTAGTCCGAAATATACCGTCTTCAGTATTTTGATTCAGTATGATTTCTTATAGTAGATCCTATGCATTGTTTATTTTTAGGTATTTCTAAATGGATAGTGACATGATTATGGATTGAAGAAGGCCGATTAAATCAAAATGATTTAAAAATAATGCAAACTAAGGCAAAATCTATAAAAATTCCGGCAGATATTGGTAGAATTCCATTCAAGATTGTTACAGGTGAAGGTTTTTCTGGGTTTACTGCGGACCAGTGAAAGACATTTATTTTAATTTATGCAACTTTTATTACATGAGATCTACTTAAAGAACCGGATAGAAAGATTCTTGCTAATTTTGTTCATGCATGCAATATTCTTGTATGTAGGTCTATATCTAAGAATGGCTTAAAAGAAGCTCATCAACGTCTTTTATCTATGACCAAACTTATCAAAAATCACTATGGGCCAGAGAAGATTACACCAAATATGCATCTATGTTTGCATATTTGCGAATGTGCATTAGACTATGGGCCATTATATGCATTCTGGTGTTTTAGCTATGAGCGGATGAACGGTTTATTGGGTAATTATAATATTCTTATTATCATTTAAATTTACCAATATTTATTAAATTATTAAAATGTTTTATATTTATAGGTTCGTATCATAGCAGTAATAGAAGGATTGAACCGGAATTGACAAAAACTATTCAATATAATTTCCTTCTCGATCAATATTCTTCATGTACTCAAGATCATATTTATTTATCGGCATGTTTACCATTAATAACACCAAAAGAAACTATAAGAAGTCTTACAGTTCTTGATGAACCCAATGAAATAGATTACCAAGAGTTTTTGTTGATGTCTAGAAATGTGAAAGAAATGGTCAGATTAGGATCAGAATCCTTTCCAGATACTTTTCTTAATCCAAAAAAGGCAGACACGAACCTTACAAAAGAAATATTAGCTTTGCTAACCGAATATTATAGCAACGCTTATGGTAAAGATTTCGTAGTATTGTCAAATATTCATATTGCTCCGTCTGGTTCTATATCAATAATGCTAAAAGTAAATATTTATGGACGATTACAACTCGGCTCAGAAATTTTTAGATCGACATATTCCAAATGGCATTTAAAATCAGCCAACATCTTAGCCCAATTTGTTCATGGGAATACTAAAGATATTTATCTCAGTATCGTTCAATTTTATTTTGAGCATACAGTACATTTCTGTGATGTATCTAAAAAACATTCTTTAGCATTTGTAAGATGGTACTGCTCGGCAGATGATTATAGAACTAGATTTCATTGTAGGGTTAACAACGATGATAATTCTTATAATATTAAACTATGGAAGAATGAGTTTTTTGAACTTAGTAGGGATTGTATCATTCCGATCCATAGCATATTGGGTCGGTTTGTGGCAGGATCATTTACAATAGGTAAAAAAAATCCCAAAGATTACATGTCGGTAATACCAATTAATAGGAAGATTCATATTTAAATTTTATTACGTGGCACAATAATTTTATATAATAGAAATTATATAAATTATATATATAATTTCATACAAACAAATGTAAAATATCTATTTAATATAATGAAGTTATCAAATATTATTATTTCAAATATCGGATATTTTCAATAATTTACCAATACCTTTCGATTAATTAACAATAAACTGAAAATTTATTTATTAGTAATCGGAAAACCAATTTGTTAATTATTTAAACCTGGAATTCTTTAAATGTCATCAGTATCTTATAGGACGAACTTTATAGGCCTATCAGTATATTGATTACTTAATGATAAAAAAAAGTAAGAACCGGTAAAGAATCAAACCTGACATAATTCTGACTCTTAACTGGTGCTTTATATTCCGATTCTTCATCATTCGACCTGTGTTTTATGCTTCAGCTAAGACTTGAATCTGTAACTATTGCAGTGTAACTCACAATAGGAGCTCAGTTGTTACCAACTGAACTAGGATTGCCAAACCTTACAAAAAAAAATAAACATTTTTTTTTTCATAGTTTCAGTACCTGATACAAGAAATCGTTAAGCAGATGGTACTACTGAGGTGTGACCCTTGACTCATCCTAAGTTTTTCTCAAAGTTGTGACTAGACACATTAGTTCTAGCCAAAACTCATCCTGTAATACTGATCTGAAGATTACCACCTAGGTCGACTCCCCAAGAGCTAGCCTTTAGGGTCCCTAAACCTCAAAATCACTATCAAATTTGGATAGAGGAATCACTTTCAGCCACAGGTACTTTTGTCAGATTTTCCCTATGCTTACCAACACCATATCTGGATCACCATTACCTTTGCTTAGTATTAGGATAATTTACACATGATCAGAAAGGCTTAGACATTATTTTATCTTATAGAAACTCAGAAAGATAGGTGGCTGTCATACCCATATTATCAAATTCATCCAAAAATTGAACCTGGCCTCTATCCCTAATGACAGCTCGATTGGATGGTGCTACAGCAGTGCAATATAGTCTATTATCACTATAACCACCCGTAGGCAATATTCAATCTACTAATTACTGGTTAATCACTTTCTTATTTATGTAAGGGCTTCTGAATTTGAAGACGTGAGACAGTATCCATTACAGACCTATCAGTAAAGGCCAAGTTTCTGTCAATCCTTGACTTCATTTGCATCCATTTATTTTTCAAAACCCAGTATTTAGGCATGATTAACGCTGATCAATAGATCGATTGACCAGTTTCTAACGCATATTAGTATATACGCCTATATATTCAGTTACATATAAAATTCTTAGGAAAATCATCTAGTTTTATGCCTCAATTGAGACTTAAATCTGTGGCTATTGTAGTGTAACCCACAATAGGAGCTTAATTGTTACCAACTGAACTAGAATTGCCAATCCTTACAAAAAAAATAAACATTTTTTTTTTTTTAAAGTGCAGTAGTTTCGCAATATCTTTATTATGAAAGTAGAATATATAAATAAAATACAAATCACAAGAAATTACAAAAATCTCGTAAAGAACTAATTTAAGACTAAAATTATAGAAGACCGACCCTGCATTATCCCAAAATCAATTTATAACCTAAACTAAAAAAATCATTTTTCGAGTAAGAATATAGAAGAAAGCAAAGAGGGTGAGGTCACTATTGCACTAAAAATTTGATCAATGGGATTCCATCTGTACCATTGATGATATAGAAAGAGAGCTAAAAGAGTGGATAGAAGGGTTAGATGATAGATCATAACCTGAGGTAACAAAATTGGCAGCTTTGAAATCAAGAGTAATGTTAAGAGACTTTTCAAAATCATGAACGAGTTGACAATGATCGCGTTAAACAATTTGATTAAGTTCAAAAATTTGATGCATAAAGGAAGAGCAAGAAGTTAAGGCTAAGGGTTGTGATTAAAGTTTTTTAAGAAAGAAATTAAAAAGGGATACTGGAACAATTCCTCTGATAAGAGCGAAAATTCTGAGGTATTATAGGTATCAAGTAGCCAATAATTCAACTGATCAATTTCATAATCATGTGCATGGGTGATATCTTTCAAGTAACATTTAGATTGTTTAATTATCTGTTTTATTTCATAATTGACAGTGGGATACATCCATATATGATAGAAGTTTTCGTCAGCGGTATCACATCTGAGACACAAGAGCGAGGGGTCATAAATAGATGGATGTTGTAATTTAAGAATCTCAAAAGTGGGTAACATTTCAAGAAGACGTTGATATTTCATTTTTCTAACAAAGGAAGCAGAATATAATGTAGATTGTGATGCTGTATTGTTATTGAGTATGAAGGAAGTGGCGAACCAGTTGATTTGATAAAGTCATGAATGTTTTGCTAAGACAGAGAGTTGAAGCAAACGTGAAATAAAATATTCACAGAATAGTTCTTTGCAAAATTGTCTGATAGGTATTAAAACTGAAGCATTATTATGTGTGAAATAGCATCAAGGTGCATTATTCATATAAAGTTGAAGGGCTGTAGAGTCTAAACAGGATTTTGCTAGAGCATTGACTTTGTTATTGAAGATATTATCGGCGTGAGTTTTGACTTTAATTATATTGACAGTGAGGTTGTGAGTGTCCATTATTTCAAAAAAACAAGACCAATGCATATAATTATTAATTTTGAGAGCAGGGCGAATAGTGGAAGCTTTTGTCAGGAGGAATTTGTATTTGTTGAATTGGGAAATGATAACAGTTGAATCAGTAAAAAAAGTAACATTATAGAAGGGGGGAGCTGTGAGTAGAGCAGTAAAAATAGCTGCAAATTCAGGTAATGAAGAGGAAGGAAAAGAAGATGTAAAGGCAGAAGAAAAGAAAACTATTGGTAAACTTTGGTAAGTTTGAAGCCAGGTAATACCCATTCTTATCGAAGGAAGACCTAAATCTTGCAAGAATCCATTTGTATAAAATTCTAAAACAGAAGAGGATAAAAAAAAATGAGATAGAATTAATAATCGAGAATTAAATAGAAGTAACAAATACTTATCGAATAAATTTGTGAAAGTAGGTAGAGTAAAATTTTTTAGGACTGCAAATAGACTTTGGTTACTGTTTTTCAAAAAAACAGGTTAAGGTGAGTTCATATAATGCGCTGTTAGACTGAACATTATGAGTTTGATCAATACGATCATTTTTAAATGATATTGGAATTTTTGCATAAAGAAAAAGAGTAACTTGAAGCAACAATTGTCATAACAGCCTCTAAATTTAATAGCAGATTTCTGATGAATTTGACAACAGACACAAGGATTAAGGACTGTTATATGATTAGGTCCAATTTCTGGTAGGTGATGCATTAGATGTACTGTGTCTTGATCGATTCTAATAATTCTTCCTAGGAGAAAGTAATTGACCAGAGAATGCTAACTAACCGCAAACTCAAAGGTATGGTAGGAATAGGCAAGACGAGTAATAGAGTAACTATAATAGTACTTGTGATTAAAATTATTTGTAGACGATAATCTTCTGTCTTAATCAAGATTAAGATGAAGTTCTAAGGCCTTATATCAGTTTGGAGTTTGAAATCTACGGGTGATTAGATGTGTGATAGTATACAGATCACGAAAAGAGAATATGTAGTTTCCTTGATAGTTAGTAAGTTGCTCTATAAAAAGCAGTGAGAATTTTCGTAAACCAGGGGCATGCTTTCTGTAATCATTATGAATAAAATCAGAAATTAGGAAATCCCTCCTAAGATTCTATTCGACAAAGCTGAGGGTACATTAAGTTTGAGCTTCATTAAGTTGAGGTCACAAAGGAATGATGAGAGCCAGTCATCAGCTTGTGTTGTTTTTAAGAACGGTCAATAGAAAAGAGGACTATCAAAGAGCCATTCTTTCTGTTGAAGTTGAAGGATACGTAAATAAAACGATTTTCTAAGTACATTATTTTTATTGGACATTTGCAGAAGAGCATTGCTGAAGTTCTAGATTAGTCTTTGATATAGTGAAGTCAAATTATAAAAATAATGAGAATAGAATAAGTCCGTCAGGATATGTCAGAAAAGTTTTAATTTCCTTTTAATGAAAACTAAGTAGGTAGTGACAAAGCTTTTGCATTGTAATTCAGGCGGCAATGTGAGTTGAGACCTGTACTTGATTTGCAGAAGGAGAATGGTGTTAAAAATATAAATTAATTGTGAGTCTGTAAGACGTTTATGTTTCATAATGATAATAGCCTTCTTGATCTTGCTATGTATTTGATTATAAATAAAGTTCTTGTTAGACTTGAGTGAGATCTAAACGTCCAAGTAACGAATACTAGCTTTTGGGAAAAGAGCATTGATCGACCATATAATGTTATCATGACTGATATCAAAAGGATATTATTGGAAAATGTTAACCAGGAGTTCTAATTTTGACCAATTAACTTGTATATCGTTAAAAGCGAAGAAACTATTTACAATAGACATAATATTTATGAGATCCTTCCTGGATTTAGCGAGCCAGAGGGTATTATTCATATAGGTGAAGGCTGAAATCTTTAGACGAGAATTATTAGTAATGGGAAGTTGAGCATCAGGATGCCATTCGACTTCTGTAACGAAACTATGCGGAGAATTGTTAATAGTGCATAAAGTGGGTCATAGTATATACCACAAAAGTGGTGAGATAACTTCATCTTGATCTATTCCTGAATGTACCAAGTATTTATCAGAATTTCCATGAGCTGTGAAAACTTGGTTGAATCTAGAAAGAAATAGTCTCAAAATTGTGTGGATGAATTTAAAAGGAAGGCGTAATCTTGCAAGAGCTGCAGCAAGAGTGAAGACATTCACATGATCGTATTCTTTAGACATATCTTGTAAAAGGACCCATAATTCGGTGTTATTATAAATGGCGTTCTGATTAATATTGTTAAAAAGATGTATAGGGTAAAAAAGTGAATTTAAAGGGCAAGCCTGCAAAATTATATCCTTTAAGGATATTATATTATACAAAGATATCAGCAAGTCTTGAATTGAGCAGTCGAATAAAGCCTTTCCAGCGCTTTCTAATAAAGTGATTAGATAGGTATTATTTAAGTCATATTCTCAAGATTTCAGTTTGGAGATTGGATAGATATATGCTAAATTCCAATGAGGTATTGACGAAATTTGCAAACAGTCACAAATAATGTACCATAGACATTTCTTTGCGATTGGTCTTAAATGTTTTAACATTTCATTTGAAATCTTTGAGAGTTCTGGGGTTTTATTGTTAGGAAGTCAATCAATGATCCTATACCATTCATCCGCAGAAGGTAAGGACATCAAGTTGTTGTAGATGTTGAAATCAATTGAGTCTAATAGGAAGTATATAGAGATCCATTCCTCTGGGATCGCTTTAGTACAATGGGTGATGCCTGCAACTTATTGGAAATGTCTAGCAACTTCTTTTTTAACATCCAGTTCTTCAAAAAGTAAATGACAAGGTGAAGACGAATTATCAATGCATCTATCTAGTATAATGGTCATTTTTCTGCGATTAAGGACTGAGTTAATCATCTGAGATGGATTGTATTTATAGTCTTCTACACGAGCGTCTAAAGCATCTTGAATACTCTTAAGCTTAAAATTATGTTCATGCAGTTCTGCTTTTATTTTAAGGCTAGCTAGAAGAAGTTTGATATCTGGAAGGACAGTATTAAGCATTGTTACATGAGGAGAATGATTTAAGGGAATCATATTCAAACTATTAGCGTGAGCAAGCTGTAAAAATTGTGAGTAAAGGTTATTCCATTTGTCATGTATAGAGAGGTCATTCAAACACTTTTTTGTAGTTTTATTGAAACGATGGAGTAATTTTATGTCATTATAGATCTTTAACAGGACGACAGGTTTTTTTGAAGAGTGATAATTCTTTGCCTTATGTATTGGAATACACTTTTTTGCCACAGAGATAAGAGTGTCTTGAAAAAGGTTCCAAGAAGAGTTAAGAAGACTTTGGGACCAGATAGTATCAGATGAAATACGTTTCAATGAATTTGAATTCAAATTATTATCTAAGTTATCTCTGAATTTGGACCATTTCGAATTGTCCATCAGATTATAATTAAAGGAAGATTTAACAGGACTTTTTCTTGTAGACACTGAGTATTTTAAGAAATTAATAATTTTTGTTGAAACAATATAATAGTCCGTGATGGAAAAATCTGTATGTACAATTTTACAGTCAAGTATATTAAGCGTTAATTCAGGTGTCATGTAAATATAATCGATTCTGAATAAAGAATTTTTATTAAAGCAGGATGGGTATGATGTTCAGTCGTCTTTAAATTAGATATTGAACACATCGTATAAATCGTAATTGTTGAGAGAATTGACAAAATTTAAATTAAAAGATGAGTTGTTAATATGGTCTATATCAGCATTTAAATCTCTGATGAGAATAATATGCAAATCATTTTTAATGGCGTCATCTAATAATCATTTTAGAGGACAATGGATTGTTTTGTGATATCTGTAGGAGGGTTGGCGGGCGAAATATAACAATTAATAACCATTAATTTTTGTTTGTTTGCAAATTGGAGTTTTGCGTAAATAATTCTATCTAACTTAGAGTCATAAGTGAAAATGTGTTTAGCAATGAAGGGGCTAAAAGAGAGGCTAACACCAGTTCCAATTGATCGGGAGTTATAGTTGTTACTAAAAGAGATAGTATAATTTGGAAAATCGCGATTAAAAATGGATGATATTTCTTTGAAATTTGTTTCTTGTAGGCCTATGATGTCGAATTGATTTACTAAATATAAAGAAAAAGGTAATTTTGTTTTGTTGGGTTATTTAAAGAACAGACGTTATGAGTTGCGATTCTAAGATTTGGTATGGAAGAAGTGTGAGAACTAAGAGTATTAGTATTATTCATTGTAGGGACAGTATTTATGATAAAAATAAAAATTAATTTAGAAAGCTGCCAATGCAGCGTTCAATGACTTTGTTAAAATCATCAGTCAATAGTTCAAAAATTTGTATATCATGTTTGTTAAGAATGTTTTTGTTAAGGAGTGTAGATTGGAGATCATGACAGGATCTAAGTAACTTATTGAGTATAGGAGTGAATTGCGAAATTCATTGTTGTTGTTTTTGACAGATAAGGACTAGTTGTTCATTTGATTGTTTTTGTAAATGAGTAGTGCAAAGATCAGTATTAATATGCGAGGATTTTTGATCTGCTTTAGTGGCAGAATCAGATAAGTTATTATTAAAGTCATCTGCCTCAGCAGGAGTGACAACTTGAATGTGGAAGACTTTTTCTACAACGGCAAGACGTTGTTGTGAAAATTTAAATTTGACACAAAGGTCAGAGAGAGCATTAGAAATTGAAGTGAGTTGAGAGGTGACAAATTGTTTGAAATCTGGATCATGAATCGAATCACCTTTTGCTGTTCCATTATCTAGTTTTAGTATAGGAAGAACTTTAGTTTCTATGAACTCATCAATTGGTTCGTCTGCCCATTGCAATTTTAGTTTTTCATTAGAAGAGTTATGGAAGAGATACTAGTTTTAGTTTTAGGTGGTGGAGGTATGGGAGGTCTCCTTTTTGATCCTTCCTGAGAATTAATTATTTGTTGTGGAGTTTTGATCACATGAGCAAATGTGATATTTTTATGAATAGCATCTCGTATAGCATTACGTTTTGGTGCTGTGTAGTTATTGAATTGAGCTGGTTAGAATCGCTGGTAAAGATTTTGCATGTTACGATCCTTGGGAGATTGATGACGTCTGGGTAGGTGGAAGCATTGTGATATGTGGACGAACAAATTGCATAAAGTTTAGCTTTTGGGTCAGTCCATTCCAATTTTTTGTTGTTAAGAGTCAGATTTTTAATTCCTAAAACAGCCTGGATGTCTTCTTTATTGGAAAAATAAAAAAAGGTATGTTGCAGATAATTATAATTCGAACGGGCTCTGGGAATTATTCACGCAGTAGCAGAGACCATGTTTCCAATATCTTAGAGGTCACGTGATGTAATATTTCGAGGAAGATTTGTTAGTTTTGCTGAGAAGGCAGATCAAGCTTGAATTTCGATCCTAGAAAAGCTGCAAGGATAGTAGCGGATCATATCATTTAGGAGATAAATCCCGTCCTCTTTTTTTAAATCTTCAAAATTGATTTTTTCATCGAAGGTGATTGTGACTCTTTGCCAAAAGTTTTTTGTTTCCATGGTGAAGCGAACGATGTTACTGAATTTGAAAAATAATTTTCATAGTCTAGTTTCTGTGGCGTCCAGGGGAATTTCTGTGACTATGATCGACAGAACGTGTACATAGGGTGCAGTTTTTTTTATGTCAAGGGATTAGAACACGATATCGTCTATATTGGGAGATTTGTATTTATTTATCACGTTTGATTTTGTCCAAAAAGGCAACTTTAATAATAGCCTGATTGTGCTCAGTAGGATGTCTTCCTTTTGTGACAATGATAAATGAGTTGTACTTATCATAGCACAAATCAGTGATCTTCAAGATCTTCATTTGGGATTTAGGCCGCGGAGTTTATCTATTAGAATGTACACGAAAAATTTAGTAATTTGTGTTGAAGGAGCATCAAAGCTGATGGTTGAAGTATCTAAGATATTTTTTAACGTGTTAAAAGACTTGTCAACACTAACTGTTGGTTTAGGTGCAGTAGTTTCAGAAGTTGTAGAAGTTGAAGTAATATTTTCAGGACTTTTTCCTTTATTGAGGTTATTAGATGAACTTTTCTCAACTGGATCGACTTCCATTGTAATAGTCTCTTCTGAAAGAACAGTTAAGTTGAATTCTGTTACATATGTAAGGGGGAGATCATTGTCTAAAGTTTGCTGAATATTTTGTTTCTTTTTTGGTAACTTGTCAGATATTGGTGACGCAGAATGATCGTAGTTGGGAGGATAAGGGCAGTTTCCACTAAGAAGTGGTAGCCTCCCCAGTGCCTTCTTGCTATATTTCTTTGTATTTTTTTTCTATTTCTCACATCTCTAGCTCATTATAATTACTAATTATATTTCTTACCTAGCTGGAGACTTCGCAATCTCTGAAATACTAATTAT
>CAJVPQ010003711.1:0-10574 GCA_910591825.1 Funneliformis caledonium
AAAAGTTTTATTTTATTTTATTTTTTTATTAATGATTAATTTATAATTTAAAATTTTATAAAAAAAAAATCAACTGTTAACGAAATGATCATGTCGGTAAAATGTTTGTTGGTGAAATAAACATGTCAGTAAAATGATTGTATTGGGGAAATGATCATCGGTGAAACATTTGTCAGTAAAATGATCCTGTCGGTAAAATGTGTGCCGGTAAAATGATTGTCAGTAAAATGTTTGTCGGTGAAATGAACCAGATCCGCAAAAAAGCATTAATAGAAAAAGACTCCCTCTTTCAAGAAGCTAATGATCGTTTAGCTAAGCAGATCCCAAAAACATCCAGCGAGTCTAAAGTGCTTAGAGACGTTAGCAAATTGGAGAAAGATAACAATATTACTAGCCCCAAAACAACCTCAGAATCACCTTATTCCTTTTTTTTCAGTATGCATTCATCTTCGTAATAGTATTACTAATCATATACATCCTATGGCGCATATTCTTTTGTCTATATTCAAATGAAGAAAAAAATATTCTGAACTATAAAATGCCCTTAAATAAAAATCATAGTTATGAATTCCTAATCTGATACACAGAAGAATCAAGAGACAGGACTACCCCTTATGAAACTTTACCTTATGTATATGGATGAGGTCACAAAGCATATGTCATCTCGAGCAAAAGGCCATGAAGCGAATCCTGACTGCCCTTTCAGCATGGTAGTTACAGGGAAAAGTGGAACAGGTAAGACTAATATTTTGGCAAATCTTTTTCTCAGTAATAAAGCTGAATGCATATATAAAGGTAAGAAAGGTGGCTCTAGATATATTGCATGTGATGATTTGATAGTTTGTGGTTACCATCCTGATGAGCCAAAATGGGGATTTGTAAGATATATATATGACATAATTTCAAAAGATCCAAAAGCGTCTTACTATGAGAATATACGACTTAGTTATATATCACTAGAAAAAATCCCTAGTGTTAGAGCATTTTCACTTGAGAGAAGCACAGCGATTGTTTTTGAGGATGTATGTGTAGCTCCTGAATCTATCCAAAATCGAATCATTCCATTTTTTACATATGGGCGTCATAGAAACATTTCAAGCATATATGTAACACAACGTTATCATCATACACCAATAATTATCTGTAAAAATATTTCACATCTAGTAGTCTTTAATGGTGGCAGTTCCCATCAAGATATTTCCAAGGTCATTAGACGATATACTGAAGATGTGAAAAATGCCTCTATAGTTGTTAATAATTACCTTCGAAAGGTGAGTTTGTTGTATTTAATCTCACTAAGCCAGAAGATGATCCTCTTGCAATTCGACTAAGGTTTGACACACCATTGAATCTGCAGAAAGAGATAGAGGTGAGGCAGAAGCACAAGGAAAAAAGTACTCAAGCTAATTCATGCAAAGCGCCTCTCAGTTAATTTTCCTTCAAAAAAATACGTAACATCCTGACCAATGGTCAGCAACTTTTGTCAAGAAAAGTTTTATTATCTAATGCACATTCCATTCCTCACATGAAAAAATATGAATGAATATGTAAAATAATAATAATTAACCACCAGGGTCACTTTATTGATACAGAAAAAATAATAATAAATTTACTATATATATAATCTTATCTATTCAGAATCTACATTTGAACTACCTTTATTTCTTTTGGATTTAACTGAGGGTGCGTTAAGTAGTAAAGACATATTAACTATTAAAATATTTTGTAAAATCAGTAAAGTCTTTACAAAATTTGTTACGAGGGATGGATCAGATAGTTGTACAGGAATTTTTGCTTCGTAAAGATGATAATAACGATGAATATTTTCTATATCTCTAATGAGAACATTTAAGCGCATTATTCGTCTAGCAACTTGCATTCCAATAATTTTGAATTCACTTTTATCTGGCCCAGATAATTTATGAACCCAGTATATTCCATCATTAGTTTCACGCTATAATTTTATTTCATCATCAATTTCCTTCTGTAATGTGCAAAACAAGCATGAACTTTCAATATATATAAGCTCGTATTTTTTTCATCATGCTTCATCACAAACATAATATCTGGCCGTCTTCCTGTTCGTCCTTTGCCTTTCCTATCTGCACTAGCTGAACTTTGGCATTCAGCACTAATAGAAGAAGAACATTAGTAACGGTCTAAGTTTTCGAAATATTACTTTTTCTAATTATATTATAACTCACGTATTGATATAAGACGACTTCCCTAAAGGAAGACCTTTTAATATGACCCAAATAGCAGGTACAATTACGTTTGTCACATAAGTACCTTCATTTTGTAATTTCGCGAACTCAGAACTAAATGCAGGATTATTTCATGAATCATTTAGAGAACTCAAAATTCTTGATGTGATCTCTGCAAGCTCTCCATTTGATTCTTTTCACTCCCCATTATGCGAAAGTTTTTGTGGTAAAATGTTCATATCACTCTCAATAAAGCTAGCTACGAATTCTTCGCATTTTTTCATATATTTTGTGAAAGTGATAAAGGAACCATATCTTCTACTGGTTTCTAATGATAGCATAAATTAAATGAAGTCGAGATCAAAAAATATCAGCCGTTAGCCAGAGGGGTTCTTCAAAACAGGCATTTCGTATATGACTGTATAATAAAAAAAGAAGAATTTACCATAAAAGACTCTTTCAACCGTTCTGGTAATTTTTCCACCAGATCTGAATCATTGCTAATTACTTGGTTGGCTAGAGGATCCTTCCAGGTTAACTCAGAAACAGACACCTCATTTACACCCGAAAACAAATGGTGGTAAAACTATGATATATTTTTTCTAAGTTTGCCCTTTAGCGCTTTGATATTTTTCTAATTTTATTTGAACTAAGAGGCCTTTCTCCATTCGTTTTCACCGCACTGATGTTATGTAAACTACAAATTGTTTTAAAACCAATTTCAAACTAACGCAGACATACAATTAATTAGTTCTGAATATATATATATAAAATTATCAAAATCACATGTGCTGTCAGATTAAAATAAAGCCCTATTCTCGTATGGTTAGCTACTCCAATACTTAAATAAAAACTTTATGCGATACTAAAATAACCACATTGAATTAAGCATATACTATAGCCTAACTACCTTCCACATTGCCGAGGAAAAAATCCTATGAGTAGGCTAATAGGATATTTAGTCTATTATACTCTCTTCCTTAGAACTGCATTATTCATCACTCAAATAAATTCTCTTTTTACTTTCTTTAGAAATATCTTATCTCTGGTAAAATTTCGAGAAGAGTAGTATAGCGTGAGGAACCTCGATCATATTGATTCTTTACAAATGCAACAGCCCGTTCGATAATACTTTTCAACTCGTTTTGAGATATCCAGGGATTGTTTTCGATTCCTGATAGATAACAGACCTAGCGGTAATGTCCTTTTCCTCAGCATTTAACAAGAAATTGTAAATTTTAGTATATAAATCAGCAGGCATAGTAAAAATAAAAAAAAAAGTTATAATAGTCATCACTCCAGTATACTATCCTTTTAAATAACTCTATTTACGTTCTCTCTGGGCTTGTATTCATATTAGGGAGGAAGAGACAGGAGAATATGCAACAGACTCTTACGCTAAAATTTTGCATTAAAGAATAAGAATATGTGAAAATATGTATTGAAGATCTTGACATTTAGAAAGATATTGAGGCAATGCATATATAGATTTTTTTTCATCTGTCTGGATATACTATTATTAGAAAAGATTATCTCCTGCAGGTCTATAACTGAAGGAGGGATCGATTTATGTGTGAAATTATTTTGTCCACAAGCAGATGGTTGCACTTGCACAAATGATTGGCAATGTATCACTATTACATCATATATGCAGGACAATATTTTATTAAGATAATATTTGGGATCTTCCTCGAAAAATACTTTATTAAAATTGTTATATAGTATATTGCTGAGAATCTAACCCTGCAGTAGGTGATACATTTCACAATTTTACCAGACGATCATACAGATTATATAACGCAAAAAATAAAGAATGTTAAATGAACGTGATTTTTATCCCATTTTTCAATCTTAATGTAGGCTGATTAAGATGGTTTATAGATGGTAAGGTTCCAGCCAAAGGCGCTTAGGACAAGGGACCTAGTAAGTTATTTTGTTTTGCATATAATGACGAAATAAATATTTTGCTCGTATCGCTTTTGCAATTTGATGATTGATAAGTAGTTGGTGAAATATAAGCTGGCTTCAGGATGCTTGGTGTCGTATTTTTTGTCATAATTGCCTTAACCAAAAGATAAGCTTCATAGCTGATTGAACGAGTATCATAATCATATGATACCGATGCTAATTTATCCTTTTCTGAGTGTGAGGTAAATTGAGAGAAAAGCTCTAGTTGGAGACGCTTCATTTTCGTCTCTTCTTTTAATATAGTTTGTTTGTATTGCTAGATCTTAAATTCTCTTTTATCAATAGATTGGAGAATATCTTTTTTTCTTACATGTTCCTTTGAAATAGTATCTCTATTAATACAACTCTTTAAGTGCTTATCTCAATAGGAATCATCCATATGACCATTTTCAGATATAAAAACTAAGGAGTCGCATATACTATAATATATATAATTTGTTGGAAGACCATGATACCTATCACTTTCATATAATGTTCTATACATTGTAATATATCCATTCTTAGAAAGAATTCTCCTGGAATAATTCTCTTCTAGTATTTTCCTAAATGGACCACGGATACGAGAGCACCACATTTCTGGTATTTCGTGAGCATGTCTTTTTGTTAAAGGTGATATTGCATCCAATATTCTTATATATTCTTCAGAGCTTCCATAAGAATTGTGCGCATTAATTAACTTAAAATATGTTTTACTATCTAAATCCATAATACTATTTTAGTAGATTATAACAGATTATAACGATTTTAAAGTATTTTATCAATTTTAGCAATTTCACTGTTTTTTACGATTTATAGTGATTTATAGCAGTTTGTAGCAAGTATATTATCGGATTCATTTTTATTCGATTACAAGCATATTATCTGAGGTTTATATAAGGTCCACATCTGGCTATGTGCCGCATATAAGGGATTTTCCAATGGCATAATTCGGTTAAATTAGTTCTGAGATAATATAATGGCTAAATTATTCTCAGATTCATTAATCAGAGGAGTATGATGTATATCGTATCACAGGAATCATCCTAGCTCCCTGTCAGTTCCACGACAGTTCTCAGACACTTATTCGACGCTAGCTAGTTACCGAAATCACAAGATGATCGGCTAATCAGGTTTCGGATTTTTTCTTTAGCCGGATAAGCATAATGAGAATTCGGGAAAATGATTATGAATAAAATGCACGTGCTTGTCCGAGCTCGTCAAAATTGAGCAGAAGCTGGATCAGCATCTGGTAAAATTTATCTCCCAAAATAGCCGATCGTTAAGGCACTTCGTAAGTCATTGTACATAACTATCTGATGGTAGAGTCTGGACACGGTGTCTGAGCTCGGCAAATTATTTTCCATGAAGTTTGGCAATCAGTTATACACATTTAAAAAATAAACCCCTAATATGAGCGGGATATGCAAATGCTTTATTATATGTTTGAGAATACACGTGAATGAAATTCTGTTTTTTCTGGTGGTAGAGTCTGGACACGGTGTCCGGGCTCGACTTAATTGCGCAGAAGAAATGACGCAGTATATTAACAAACCTTTCATTTTAAGATTTCGGCCATTACATAATCCTTTTCATCCTTAGTTAGATTTAAGATGAAACCTGGAGGGGTGGATTTTATCTGTGCTATTTTTTCTTTGCCTATACTATTAAAAAGCTTATAAACCTTTTCGGATCTCTCCATCTTTTTTCGCAAAGCTTTGTCAGAACATTTTGCCTCAGGAATCGCTTCTCTAACCTCTTTTTTAACTATCGCTTCAGATCTATCCTTACCATACTCGGGTTTTAATTCCTTGTATCGTTTATATACAGCTTTCCCAAAATTAAAATAACTGAAAATGAGACTGAGCCGGCTCGTGCAATTTCGTCCCAAGATTTTTAAGAATGCTGTAAGCAGGGTTTCGAAGGTTGGGGAGATCAGAGGAAGAAAGCATCCTACTATTCCTGATATTTAGGGTCTACAGACCCTTAACTTTTCTCAAGTGGGACTTTAGGTCTCACTTTCTTATTTACAATATAACATTAACCTTAGTAAAGCCCCGCCGAAATTTGGTAGGGTCTTCGAAATCCTGAACGAAAAAATGAATTTTACCTCATAGATCCACTTCATGTAAATGCACGACCACAACAGAAAATATCTTAATTGCGTAATGTCTCGTCCGGACTTAAATAATTTCTTCGTCAACCTTTCAAACTGCGAGACGTCGGTTTTTTTCATAATGTTTAGATTCAGAAAAAATAATACAACTGGGTTACAAAGTATAATTTTAATATTTTTTTATAGCACTGAAAGAAATGCATTGTTATACAAGTCAGTTGTTAACACGTAATAGATAGATGGTATTCAATTTGAAAATCACTTAGGAGTTCTTTTAAGGTTGAGAACTGGGCTATTTTCGGTATTCGTCTTCCTACGTTTTCCACGAATGTTTTCGGAATGTAATTTTTGGATGAGAGTTTCTGTTTCAGACAATTTCCTCTACATAAAACAGGATAATAAGAATTCGTGAATTGTTCATAACAATAGGATAAATTTCAAATTGCATACCTCTAACTCTTTTAGAAGACAAAAGACATCTTCAAATAAAATAGAGCTTTCCTTATTGAGTGGGAATGAACAATGATCGATTCTCCCGAAACGGTATATGCCATCCCCGGCCCAGTCCAAAGCGTATAATGATAAATCCAAACCTATATTGGCGAAATCACATTAGTTATATAGTAAATAATTTATTTGTTAGAATATCTGTTAGACTGTTACCCGCAAGTGTCCAACCGAATACAATTATTTCCTTTCTCTGATCGTCACATAAATATCTCCATTCTTTAAGAACATGATTGAGTGAATCTCGCATCAACACGGCGAGTTTGATCTTATCAAAATACTTTTTTTTCCGTGAAGCAAGCGAGATGCCAATCGAGGAAAGTCCACCTGCAACCTCCCCGTATAATGCTTCAAATTTGTTTGAAGTCCTAGTCAAGACTCCTTTCATGTCGACCTTTCTTCCAATGCGAGCCTTAACAAAAGGATTTGCATCTTCGTTTCTTGCTTCTTTAGAACCAATCGCTTGAACCTCTCCCCTATATGCAGAAAGTTAATATTATTTATATATTCTGCTGTATAATCAAACGAACAGTGACCCACCATATATCATTAACCAATGATGGATCCACGACGCATTAAACAAAGGGTACATCGTTGTAAATTTGAGTGATTCTTCTGTCTTAGCTCCCTTTACGGAAGACATATGACATATTCTGGTAAAAGAAAAAAAATCCTTATTAAATAATACTGTATGTATCATAGGACTTCGCTCAAATAACTGATAAGCCAATTCTTACGCAAATTTAATATTCATGTGGAGGTTTTCAAACGTTGCATAATCCTCAATATTTCCAATCTTAGAAGGATCACAATTAGATTCAAAATATTTTTGGAGATATTCAGGAGCTGGTTCCGGAGACCAGTGGACGTGATCGGAAAAATCTTGTGATATTTTGTCGATTTCGCTCTGGGAGAATTCTGTGCAACCATGGAAACTCTCTTGTGTCAAATCGAAAATGCCCCAATAACCCAATCTATTATATAACAAGCAAAATTTAAAAACAAGTTGAAGTTTAGTAAATATTTAGAGCGTAATAAAACTAAAATCATAATATCAAAGCTTACGTTATAATTTTGCGTGTTTGGGGGATCTTATTTTGATATCTCACAAACTTCTCGGAGATGCCTTGCCAAAAATTATCTTGCTTTGAAACCTATTAATATCATTGAATCAGTACGCTGAAAATTAATTATAAATTTCGACTATAATAAGAAAGCTTACATCAATTTTCTTTTTTGAAATGGGTAATGATATTTCTTTTCCTAAACTCAATTCATCGATGGATTCAACTAAATCATTTTCACATGACTCGTCAAATAAGAGAATTGATTTATTCGTTTCTTCTATTGATTCTTCCATTAAATCTTCTGTCAATTGTTCACTTCTCCTTTTCTGTTCATTGGCCACTTCATTTTTTGATAGGGTCGCCTCACCATTCTGTGATCTCCTTTTTTCGCTTGTTCTTCCTCGTAACCACTTTGATACTTTCTGTGATGAATATATATTTCTCTCTATATATTGGGCCCTTTCAGCAAGTTGCAGATCAAAGTATCGATCATGGAAATCGTCGTACCACTCCATACAACTTTTCATGATTGACGAGCCTTCAAAAGTATTAACGTTTGATAATTCTTCGCAAAATGAACGTATACTGACCGGAATTTTTTTATTATTTGTTTTTTTGATAATTTCGAGAGAACTTTCCCAATCATTATAAACAGTGAGCCAAGGTGGGATTACATTTTCGTTTTCTAAACGATAGTTAAGATAATGTTTTAGTTTCCAATTCTCTGCTTCAACTTTCTTAAAATAATCAAAAACATCACGTAGCAGTCATGTTATACATAACGTCTATTATAATGCGTGTAATTTAATCTATATACGTTTCAGTCACGTGGCAGCACGTACTACCGTAAATGGGGGGGCCTGAATATGATTATGTCACACTATTGCCGTGTTCGACGTGACAATATGATTTTTCATACCGATTACTTAATAGACATCCACCAGAAATTTTCGCAAGAAATGTGTTAAAGTAACTGGTTCTCGTGTCGGTCGATCTGCGGCGGCGAGAACTACCCTTGTATCTTTTTATGAGAGCCGTAATTTCATGCCGGCCGCTCAGCGGCGGTGAAGTTATGGGTTATTTGACAGCTAACAACTGTTCGTGTCGGCCATTCAGTGGCGATGGCAGTTGATTCATTGATTTTGCTGAAGTCTATTGTGTCGGCCGATCTGCGGCGGCAATAACTTCCCTTATATCTTTGGATACCTAGGAGAAGCCGTATCTTTATGTCGGCCACTCAGCGGCGGTGAAGTTATGAATCAGTTGAATATCCAAGTTATCTCTTGGTAGCAGTCAAACCATTTCTGAAATTATATTATTATTAAAAAAAAAACTAAGATTATAATAAATGCGCAACCCTAACAGCCGAGATATGATTTATTGAAATATACTTTTTTCAGTTACATAAAATAGAAAGGCGAATGAAATGTATGATGCTATCAAAGAGGGAGGGAGTACGCGGATCCTAGGCCATTTAATGCGAGTCCCGGCATCAAGTTATTTCTTTGCTCTCTCACATTTTCGAAAAATATATCTGAAGCTTTGTTTATACTTCTATTGCTAATTACGTGATTATTACCCCCACAGCCTTTTACTATACTAGATTTCCGAAATAAATTATCCCACCCATATTGTCTATCTATATCTCTCCCAAACACACAGACTATATAAAACATTATTCCTCGAGATTTCGAACCTATACCGATTTTCACTTACCATCACGATTCATTCTCACATAATTCCATTCCGCCTCATACACAAGAAATTTATTGCTCAATTTTTTCTGCGTTATCGCCGGTACGACACTGCGCAAAGTTTTTAGAATTCGGCACGTGAAGATGCTTATATAAGATAAATTTTTTTGATGTGTGCCGTTGCATGTGATGAGATTCATGTGAGTAATTTCACTGCGTCTATTGTGATGGTCAAAGATTTTCTCGGCAAATATCAAAATGCCGATATATAACAAGAAGAGCAATATGTCCGAAATTTTCATGGACATCTATAGAGTTGGAAAAATCGATTAGCACCATGATGACGTCTTCATAGAATCAAATCCAACATACCTTTTTTCTCTTATTCTTTGGGAAATCAATTGATTAATGATATAATGGTAAGCTTGTATTTTGTTTGATTTCTTTTTGTTTTACTTGCACAAGGCGGATAAAAGGATTCACTAACTAAGACCTTACCTTTTTATATGATTTGTAGTGCGTCTAAGGATCAATTTTTGGAATAAATCTTTGGGGAAAATTATGTTATTATGATTCATCACGAAAATCAGATCAACAGATACTCCAAATTATAATAGATATTTGGGATCGTGTCCCTGGATCAACAAGGGGTCTTTTTATTGTTAATACATGCAAAGCTTGAGTATATGCGGGAAACTTCGAGAATAAATTATATGGTACAATGACTTTTTCCCGTAATACATGGTGATCTATTCTAATGATGCTGCGCATTTATTGAAATTTTTCAGCTGATCGAAAAATATTAGCATACAAACACAATCCCATACTTCTCAACACATACTAGATATTGACATATAAATATATTGCGTTTAATGTGCCTTAGCTTTATTGATTGTAAATAAAAAAAAATACATATTTTTGTTTACACTGCGGAATAATATCTGATGCAACAATGTCATCACGTAGCTACGATCGCGAATTTGAATTTATTGCTTGAAGTGAAGCAAGTAAGACAATATTCTGTTCCATTTTTATACCATTC